>WBNM01043804.1:63501-165978 GCA_013399055.1 Ramphastos sulfuratus | reverse complement strand
GATTCTATGATTATTAGAAGTGCTTACTAAGCATGGTAATAAGGCACTGTGGACTTGCAAAATGCTTGGTGTGGGCCTTTTCAAAGACCTAGTCTATTTTGAAGGTGAGCTAATGAGCCTCTGGAGTGTCTGCATGTTACAGAATTGCTGAAAGTTCACTGAGCACTGTGCAAGTTGTTGTGATCGTTTTAAGTTTTCACCTACAAAAATATGTGGACTTGAAGTTTATGATCACAATTGTTTCCTGCAGGTTGCATTTGTCTTCTTTTTTTTCTTTCTTTTTGTGTTTTTTTTATTTTTCCTGGTGGGGAGGGTTGCTAGTGGTGATTGTCAGCTGGGAAAGGACAAAAAGCTTATGTATTTTTAAACTCTCTGGTTCTGGAATGTGTCATATTTATGCCAATTGATCCATACAGGATCTAATCAGATGCCTGCCTGCATGGAAAAAAGGATCAGCACGCTTTCATTAGTTGTGTGTAAAATTATTTTAATGACTTGAACTGATCAATGTACAATAATAGCTATGATAGAAAGAAATAACCTTTTAAGAATAGTTTTTCTTCTGCTTTGAAAATTTATAGTCCATATAATATCATCACTCTTAATCTTCCACCTACATGCCTTTTTTTTTATTGCTCTCCTGACAATTTGCCTTCTTTTTGTGGGGGTGCAGAAGTTTTTCCCTTTCAATAGAATGCTATTTGGTGACTTGCAGTTGTGGTGTGCTTAAGACTCTTATCACATCTACAAATGCATTGCTTCTCCCAGTGAAAGTAGAGTTGAGTCCTAGACTTCAGCACCTCAGTAAACAAATGTTACTCTATTCTCTCCCATCCCTGTTACCACCTTCAGAAACAGAATGCCTGGCTGTGCTGATTCCAGTATCTGAAGGGGGCCTACAGGAAGGCTGGGGAGGGACTATTGACAAGGTCTTGCAATGACAGTACAAGGGGCAATGGGTTTAAACTGGCAGAGGGGAGATTTAGACTGGATGTTAGGAGGAAGTTCTTTACAGTGTGGGTGGTGAGGCACTGGCACAGCCTGCCCAGGAAGGTGGTGGCTGCTCCCTCCCTGGAGGTGTTCGAGGCCAGGTTGGACGAGGCCTTGAGTGACCTGTTCTAGTGGGAGGTGTCGCTGCCTATGGCAGGGGATTGGAACTAGATGATCCTTGAGGTCCCTTCCAACCTTACCATTCTATGATTCTATATCAATATTTTTAATTGTTCTCGTGGCAGGCAGGACCATCTTAAGATCTAATCATGGATGCTGAACTGCATAGAAGGAAAACATGCAATGTACTCTGAACTGTACCAAGCCCTTACTTTGCAGTTAAGAATCCAGGAGGCTTCTGGATGTGTGGAAGGATTCATAATACCTAGATGAGCAAATAGCATCTAAAGTTAATAAACCTCTCATCAAAGCCACGTTTGTTGTACGAAGTATTTCTTGCTCTCCAATGAGTTCCTTTGTCTAGTTTTATTCTGTCTGTACAGATCATGTTTATGATGTGATGCTTGATGCCTGCTTTTAATTGAAACGTCAGTCTTGCCAGAAACTTTACTCCTACATGGGTACTGCCACACAATATCACTGAACTTCTGGAGCTTGGGGAGAGTGAGTAGGAGGATTTCTCTGGAGGCTCAAATGGGCTCTGCTGAAAGCTCAGCAATCCAGTGACATACAAAAGCTATTAGAATCTACATTTTTGTTACAAAATGTACACATCAACTTTTTTCTAGGAGCACATTGATAATAGACATCCACCTATGGATGAGAAGTTCAAATCTTTTTCTTGAAAGAGGGAATAAATCAGGCACCTTCCACTTTGGAGGTGCACTTGCATAGCATCTGCTAGCACATGGAAGTTTTTTTTTATTTTATCATTAATATGTGTATGCCTTTGACATCCCAGAAAGATTGTTTCATAGTGAAAATCTGTAATAAAATGCCTGTGTTGCTTATTTTGTGCTTGCATTTGTGTTGCTTATTTCTTATCATGTTTTATGAAATCTTTATATTTCAACAGTGTAAAATTTGCTTCATATTAGAAATTGAGCTGTTGGTAAAAATCCCCAAGAAAATTATTTTTTTTATAGCTAGTGTATTAATTTGGAACTTCAAAAGTAAATCTATCCAGTCTTCTAAACAAATTAACTGCTTCATGTTTGTGACAGGCTGTTAGTTCTGATCTTTCAGTCATACTTTGTTTGTTTCTTTGTGACGATTCAATACAGTCCTGTTACAGCTTTTAAGCTTTTGAGATCTCTGCTGACTTCATAAGAAGCTGTGACAGCATCTCTTTCTGAATGTACCTTACCAAAGGTAAATATTGGAGCAATAGAGAGCAAAACCGATGAAAGCTGAGGAGTGGCAGACAGAATTCCCTTACAGCAGCGGTTTGCAAATCCCAATCAGTTGGCCAGAGCCAGAAGATGCTAATACTTCAAAGCAGTCTGCAAATAGAGTTTTCACAGGTGCACTGTCTTTAGCAGTTGAATGCTTGGCTTTTAAGAAGCCTCATTTTCTTTGTTTTGCCATGACCTTAACTTCACAATGATGCATTCTTATTTCTAAGAACTTTTTCTCCTCCTCCCTTTTTTCCATCTGTCTTTGTTTTTACATATGACTGTAGCAGATTTTCTTCTTCTGACACTCCTATCTGGGTACTAAATCTAACTTGCTATTACAGGAGTGGCCTCTTGAACTAGGTTCTGTGCATTGCCCCATTAGAAGTAATTCCTGTCTTGGTTTCTCTGACCACTTACCTCATGAAGGTTATTTATTAAATGTCTAACATCCTATTATTGATGTGTGATTGAATGATGATGTGTGTGTATTGAATGTGATACTTTCTGCGAGGTAGTTGAGGTTGTTATTGCTGCTTTTTGCTGGTCTGATTTTTCTCAGTTTGTCTTAGTCGTGTTCATTCAAACAACAGATCAAAAGAACTTCATTTAAAATCCTGTATTTAAAAAGCAACCCTAAAATTAGCAAGATCAGTCCTGAGATAGGCTACTTACCAAGCTGGGCCTGAAAACTGAGCGAAACAATTATACAAATTCTCACCTCTGGCAACTGTTAGATCTTCTGAAATGGGAAGAATATGTAAGTACTTTTCTAGGTGTGTATTTGGTGAGCCTGGAAGTGTGTTATCACAGGCCAGGACTGCATGTGTCAGATGTACTGTGCATGCACTTAGCTCTTCCTGGCTGTTTTCAGTCACTTCAGAAACACTTGTTATACTGATGGAACAGGATGGCCAAGCCAGAAATCTTGTTTCATATCTTGTCATTTCAGATCTTTTGTTCTCCCCAACATATGGGGTTTTTCCTCCTCCTCCTTCATGTCCTTGTCACTCTTTTTTTTCTGAGCCTAAATGAATGCTTGTTGTCATGATCATATAAAGTGTGTATGCCATACAGGCTTCCTTCATGTGCTTCGTGTGGGTGTTGCTTAATGCATTAATCTTTTGTTCAGCAGAGTTTCCATGCAGCTTTAATATTCACTTGTAAAACCTGTAATTTCTTTTAAACCTATATATTTCAAAAGAATACTTTCTCTTCATTATTTTTGTCTGAGAAACTGCTTTCAGTTTTTCCTTCTGTTCCAATTAGCTTTCCACTGTTCAAAGCACTTGGAAGTGCCCAGCTTCTGTTTGCATTTAAAAGAAATGATCTATTGTGTGTAATAACAGAACTGTCTTGTGGCTGGCCCCCAATAACTGCTTGAACAAATAAGATCTTGAGCTCAAAAGACACAAGGGACTGTGATCCTTTAAAATACCATAGTTGTTGTTTAGGATCTTTCTCCTTATATCTGGAGAATTTGGGTGCTGTAGCTGTGACCTACGAAGAAAGAGCTGTGTGCACCTGGTCAGGGGGAGATGCTAAAACTCCTGTGTCCCAGGTGAATCCACTCTGCTGAGAGCCTTAATATGTTTATGTTGGTAGGAAAGTGAATCAGCAAACCATTTTCCTTTTCAGTATGCAGTCTATTGACTCTTTCTGCATGAAAAAACTTTAATGGGATCGCTGAGTGCACTCTGTGTGTATCTATACATCTCAATATCTTTCCTTTTATGCAAGGATCATTATATATCTTTAAATACTTTGGAGTTCATGATTGGAAATCATGCAATGTATTTTAAGTTGTTGTTTTTTAAGAATGTTTGCCTTAAGTATTTGCAAAATAAATAATAGAATGGTGTTGGACACCTCATGACAAGTCAAGCTAAATAGAATGATGCACAAATGATGTGTTTCAGTTATCTGTATGTAGGATATTAGAAAGATTAGAATCTATTGTGCTGGGAGAGAAATTTTATGGCCACTCCATTGTACTCTGTCTACAAAATGTTTTGCATTGAAAGGTTTCTTACCTAGATTGTGTAAATCTGTTCTTTAAAAGTCTGTGTGAATGTTGGTTTGTAGTAAAACAATGAAGCTTATACTTGTTAATTGATCAATGATTAATTCTTAAAGAGGAAGGAAGATTAAGTCAAAAAGAAGGAAGATGAATTTGTTAAGCAGTGCTATCTTGGGCCAAACCCTACTATGGAGTGCTTGTCTTTGTGTTATTATGAGAGGTATTGGGTGTAGTGCTACAGAGTATTAAGAACTGCAGTGTTTCCTTTTGCAGCACTTCCTATTTTTGATCAAAACCTAACAGAAACAGTAAAAATGCCTGCCTATTCTAAAATGTATGCTGAATTCCCACTTAAGCCCATAGCAGCGAAGCTGGACTGAAAATTGGGATCTTACTTTACCCAGTCAATGTGTAAGGTAGTGTGTAAGGTTTCAGAAAGTAAACAGTAATCTTTAGTTTTGATCAGCCTGTCTCTTCTGGAATTGTAAAGCATACTTCTTACTAGTAAACAGAAATTACTAGTAATGTTTTGATAGCATCTTTGAAATCTTTCAGCTAATAATACGCAGCTTGAAATGCTCTATATGACTGTGAAATGCAAGCAAGCCTTTATCAGTTTCATTGTAGTGAATCTTTTTTAATAAGTGCTTTAATAAAGTAGGGCTTAAGTGACAGCTTTAACCTGTTCAATGAAAAGCCTCAATATCAAAAGTGGATATTTCTATAGCCCTTCAGAGGTTTAAAATGCTCTCTTTAGTATGAGGACATAAATTCAGCAGACTCAGAAATACATCTGCTTCATCCTTTGCAGATCAAATTTTTTTTCCCACTTCTTTTTTTCAATGGCATAGAAAACATTAAAGGATACTATATCTTTTACCTTAAGATTTAACCACACATAAAAGTAAAACTTTTTAAAAAAACTATTAATGATGCCATTGTTCCAATATCCACTAATTAGTTTGTGTTGAGTCATCTGTCTCCATGAAGGCTGTTTTGTATATTAGGAGCTGAGGTGCAGAGCAGTCTGATTTCATAGTTTCTTAGAATGGTTTGGGTTGGAAGGGACCTTAAAGCCTCTGGAATGGGCAGGGACACATTCCCCTAGACCAGCTTGTTCAAGGCCTCAGCCAGTCTGCCTTGAACTCCTGCAAGGAGCAGGCATCCATGACCTCCCTGGGCAACAATGTCTCACCACCCTTACTGTATAAATAACTTATTCCTGATGATAAAAAAATACAATTTACATAGGGTCTTGGTGGCAGGGTAGGAATTACAGTCAATTATGAAGTACTAACTACCCTTCCATGTCCTGGTCCTGTCTTAATTTGTTTCTTACATGTGTGCTATGTGCCCTCTAAAACTTGTCTGGTTTTGCTTGCCTGCTTTCAGTTGAATGACTGCAGTGCTGGTAAACCTTGAATAACTGATAGCCTTCATTGACTTACATAAATGCACCTGACACACAACAGCTAGTGAAGTCTATTTTAATTGTCATAAAAGATGCATGAACTTCTGCAAAATGAGTGTTCCTTTTTTTCTGGAAATTTTTATGTTCAAGACAGTAAAATTTGACATTAAATAGACATGAGGTTTTAGCAAAGCAGGAAAATAAAAGCTTCTACTGACAGCCTTTCTATTGCAGTGTTTTGTGTGGGTGGAATACACATCAAGACGTTTTCTGACTAAAACCACACTCAAGATCAAGGGTGATAAGTTATAGATCACCACTTTTTATGCTATTTTATGGTGGGTGCATTATTTATTGTTTTAGTGTGGAGCTGAATTGAAAGAAAGTGTATGTTGCCCATCCTGGTTCCAAAACACACTTTGACTGTGTTTTGGACTTTTTTACTTTCAGAGACTGACCTACATACTGTAAGAGAAAATAAATTTATATGGCAACCATGAAACTTGAGTTGTTCATGCTTTATCCTTATTTATCCTCTTGCTTATCCTTTAAGCAAAGAAAGGTATGGCTTCTTATGGAACACTAAAGTACTAAAGCTATTCTGTTTCATCTCTGTAACACTCCACAACTTGCTTTTTTCCACTTGCCCTAGAACTAGAGGAATAACCCTGCATTCTGGTTTTAGTATGTGTTCTTAACTAACAGACATTCATCTGAACAAGAGATGGAAGGGGTCAGAGCCATGCATACTCTTAGGGGTGGCAAGTGGAGCAGGAGAGAAAGGAAGCTTGCCAGAAAGCTGCCTTTCTTATTAGGGCTTACATCAGTTTAGCAAATTGCTTTTGTGTGCATGTGTATAAATTCAAACACTTCGTTCTGAGTGCTGCCTCCTATATTGCTTCATCCAGAGGATCATAAAAATATTTGTGGTGGTGTCTTCTCAACATGTAAAAAATGCTAAACAGGGAGAGGGAAAAGAATCTATAGCCAGGGCTTGCTGCAGAAGTTGTGATATAAAGTTAATGAATAGGAAAGCTCAGGAAGAAACAGAAAATTACTGTGTGACCTGACTTACTTGGGTGAGGTAGACAGATGAATATTACGTTTCTTTCAAAGAATATGCTCTTTTTTCTAACTTCTTGTTTATTGTAAGCAGAATGCCCCTGAGTGATGCTTGCTGCTGTGAGTGGTGCCTTTTGGAAAGCAGGCTTCTGACTTGTTTAGAGTTCCACCCTGTTGGTTATATATCAGAGTAAGGAGATTAAGTGGTTAATTGTGCTGAGATGCTGTTTGCCTATTTTACAACAATATTTTTACAACTTTCTGAAAAGACTGAGCACTAAATGAAAATTATTTTTCATTGCATGCCTTGTTTAACCAGACAACATGTTACAGTCTGCTGTTATTATTTTTCCAAGTATAGCTTGGCAGACAAAACTGTAGCATGGTGAAGGAGAAAACTTACTTCATGGTTTGCTCTTGTTAAAATTAATCCATTTTAATGAAAGCATTGGCTTGTAGCCTATTCTTGTTTGGAAATAGTCCCAGTACCAGAGATGTTAAAGAATGTTAGTAGCCCTGTTCTTCAGGAGACTATTTGGAATAGGTTTTATTTCTGTCTTCTTCCCAGCTTTTGAGAGATCACCAATACTGAATGGCACCTTGGCTAGCAGGGCTGCTCACAAGCTTCTCCTGGTTTTGCTGCCCAAATTAGGTAGAGACCGAAATCCATAATCTTGAGTGCATGCCAGGAAGCTTCTCTTGGTCAGTTGCCTACATTTGGAAGCTCTCCTTCCAAACCACACTTTCTCATGCTGTCTTTGTCTTCAGCACATAGCTACCAAGTGTCACGGTGGGTTTGGTGGTCTTTTGGGGTAACCTGCACCAAAGCCTGATCCATATGCAGCTTACCATTGAGTTTGGATCTTCCTTTATAACTCCAATTTTAGGCTGGCTGGTAAAGCTGCTGTTCTCACTCAGTGATCTTCTCCTTTCTTCCATTTGCCCAGCTTAGTGTATGAATTGTGTTGATTTTTCTCCTAAAATTCTTTCAAACTAATTTGTGAGAAGTCATCTCAATAGGTCTGGTCTTTGTCACCTTGCCCATTACGCTTATTCTTCACCCCAGCAGCATGCAGCACAATATTGTTTACAACCACTGGATGACATACAAAGCTCTCAGGTTTTTTGGTTGTTTTTTTGTTGTTTGTTTATTTTTTTTGTGATTGACTGCAGGATATGTTGTTTTTGAAGAAAAAAGTTAAGTCTGTATATAGAGTAGATAGGAAAGAAGAAAAAATTAGCTATGGGTGTGAAGCCAGACAGAAAACAGTGAGGTTTATAAAGTGCAATCATCGTTAGTTTCTGTGCTCCAAGGACTGAGGAGGTGAGCTTTCAAATGTACTGGACATGCTTTAAAGGCTGGTTAAATTTCCAAAACTCTTGAAAAGGCTCCACTGCTAAATAGGCTGCCAGGTGAAAGGCTGAAGTGCTATCAATAATAGTACAAGACTGATCCATACTACATCTTCCACATGTGCTCATATTTATGTTAAGAAATATTCTTCTATTGAGAAATTAATGCTGTGGTAATAAATGAGAAACTGTAAACTCTGTGTGTCAGTCATCTTGTGGCAAGTCCCACATAACAAGGTATTTATAATGGTAAGTAGGCTAAAGTACAAACTCTGAATTGCAGTGTAAATATTGTAACAAGTTAATTTCCACTGTTCTTGCAAAACACTTGTGATGGATTTTTTTTTTTTTTTTTTAATCTATGGTCCTTCAATTCTTTAAGCACATATAGCAATGATTTATAAAGTACCTTCAAATACTGCTAGTAAACAATTTTCTTTATCAAATTAATTTGTAGAGGGCATGAAGGAAGAACCCGACGTGCTTTTTGAGGAGCTGCTTGAGAGGGCCAAAGCTGGAGAAGCAAAAGCACAAACAGAGGTAATAACAGATGCTCTTTGTCCAGTCTTGTTTGTTCTTAATTCCATAAATAACACTACCTGCTGCACAGCTTCTACCTCTCCTTAAAGTATACAAAGAAAGGTGATGCCAAATGGTTTCTCTGCCTTGAGAAATGCTGCTTGCATGGGAGTGTTACTGGCTTCAGGTCTAATTCTTGAGTAAGCCTTTAGGACACACATGAAAATGGGGAGGATAGGCTGAGAGCATGGAGAAGGAATAGAACTGCTTTTGCTACTTCTTCAAAGGGTGTGCCAGAGTTACTTGGAAGGTATGCAGATAAAAACTATTAAATTCTGTTGGTTCAGTACTGCACTATATACAAAGACACCAGAACTCTTAGGCTGGATTCTGTGGAAGAAACTGCGCCCTTCTGGTGCTTTATCAGAGCCAGAGCTTGGTTGATGTTTTGCTCTCATAGGATTTCTTGGTTTAACTAAGACATTTTAGAAAAGAAGCCCCTTGTTTATTGAAATGTAGCTATGTTTACTTGTGTAATGGCTGATAGAACTGAATTAATAATAGCAGTTCTATCCCTCTTTGTATTGGCACTTCAGGTGTCCCTTAGGCTTTAGAAAAATTGCACCCATTTTCCATTGCATCCCATTGTGTCGCTTATTGGTCTAGTATAAATAGCTTGAAGTTGTTTAGAAGAGTTTTAATTTGCTTACCATGGTTAGTGTTTTACTTGAGCATTCTTTTCCAGCCTCAGTTTTGATGGCAAAAGGGAGCGATGATGTTCTCCTATACACACCTTGGTGGTTTGGGTTTTTCTCCAAAGACTGTTACTTTTTTTTCCAAATGAAAATAAGATGTGAGGATGAGAAAGAGATCCTTTTAAGGCAGGATAAAAAAGGCTCTGTCCCCACTCCAACTCAGCTTGCCTGAGGGGCACACTGTCCTTGGACCTGTAACCTGAGACCGAAAGAGATTCCTCACCTTGGAAGCAGCTGGTGGCATTAAGCAGGATGAAGCTTTACCCTTGAGGGGATCACTGCTGTAAAATCCACATTTTGGCCCCATTCCTCCACACAAAAACAAATCCCATCAATATTCTTTCTGGTTGAGTAAGAAATAGCTTAAGTAATCTAAGCCTATGATGTGTGCCATATGTATGAATATAATTTTTTTTTTTTATCCTTCTAAATTCATTTCACCTGCATGCCCTCCCTTGAGCTCTCCAGCTGTGTACACTTCCTATTCCCACACAAGGACAGGACTCTTGTTATAAGATCCAGCAGACAATTGTCTTTCAGTTTATGCTCAGGATGAATTGGCAGCCTGAGAAGGATCCCCAAATACAGTTATTTCTTTTCTGCTCAATCAGATTCCTAGTGACTTGAGGAAAGGGAACTAAGAGTTTTTAGAACCTCCCCAAAAATATGTCTTCTCTGTTGTTGGAACTAGATGATCTTCGAGGTCCCTTCCAATCCAAAGCACTCTATGAGTCTGAACACATCCCTGTAGAATCAATTAGCAAAACTTGCTTTTATTTTGCACCTTTGTTGGAGTGGGAAGCTGGGATGGCACTGTTGTGTTGTTTGCTGGCAACTACGAAGGCAAACATACGAAAACATTCGATTCACTGGCTTGTAGTTAGTACTATGAGTTTTATTCCAAAAAGCCCTGTAATGGCTGNTGTGCTGGGGGCTCCAGAACTGTACACAGTACTCCAGAGTGGCAGCATTACCCTAGCTTTATGTAGTTTCTTATTGAGAAATAGCTGTGCAGCAATTATGTAAATGGAACAGCCACATCTGGTATTCTGGAATGGAGAAAAGGCAGCTCTGTGTCTTTTACTGGAGGATCTCTGCAAAGGGACTGCTTGAGATAACCACCTTGGTTAGAGAGGCCCACAGGTTAGAGCAGCCTTTGGAGAAGTACAGTATGAAAGTCTGTGCTATTAGCAGCTATGACTTCATTTCACCATGGAAAAGAGAAGATCCCAGATCACTGCAATAACAAATGTGAGATGAATAGCTTTTCCCATCACTGCTTCCTCCTTTGATTGCTGTAGGCCAGAGCTTTGCAGCCACCTTCAGGTGGCTTTGTGTAGGAGCTTTGCTATGGCAGTGTAAGGTGGCTGTCACGCAGGGCATGTTCAGAGGGAGCTGGCAGACCTTCCAGGAGTATGTCACAGAAAGCCTTGACTTGTGTTACAGAACATGGAGGTGACCTTTTTCCACTACCAAAACGTTTAATATACACAAAAACCTGTCATTCTGTAATCAAGATAAAGGGAAAATATTTTTCTAGGTGCTTAGATTTTGAAGATGTGTTCTGTAAAGGTTGTCGGTTGGGGTTTTTTTGAGGGAGTAGATGATTAGTTCTCTGAATGTCACTGAGAACAGGTTATTAAACTTAATTTTTGTGTTTCTAAAATGAGGCCAGTGTTGTCTGTCTGTTGTTATGGGAGGGGGGGAAAAAACCCAAGATACCTTTTTAAAGAAAACTTTTAACACCAGGAACTTTACCTGGTCCTGCTAGATGCCTGAAGACAAATGGCAACTGATTCATTGAGCTGGCCAAATGTGTTGTCATTCTGATTTGCTTCTAGATGTGGAAACTGATCTTTCCCTGCAGAAGATCAACTTACAGCTATGTTCCTTAGTGCTAGGAGCAAATGTTTTGACCTTTTGTTCAAAGAGATTTTATTCTAGCCGAGTACCAGAGAGTGGGAGGAGAGAGAGTAGAGTGTATTTCAGTAATTGAAGGAATTCTGTTCCTTATTTATTCTAGGTGGGGAAACACTTCTTAAGATTAGCAGAAGAGGAGGATGAAGAACTTAACAGTTGTAGTGCTGTTGACTGGTTCATCCTTGCTGCTAAGCAAGGTCGAAGAGAAGCTGTCAAACTGTTGCGTAGGTGCCTGGCAGACAGAAGAGGTATGGTTCTCTGAGACTTCATGCCTGCTCTTCCCACTTTGTCTGAATTAATCCTACACTCATTTTAACACTGAAGAGGGGTTAAAATGTGATGGGAATGTGCATGGCAAAATGATGTTGGTAGCTGCTGGAGTGGGCTGCCCAGGGAGGTGGTGGAGTCACCGTCCCTGGAGGTGTTCAAGGCACGTTTGGACGTGGCACTTGGTGCCATAGTCTAGTCTCAAGGTCTGTGGTATTGGGTTGGACTTGATGATCTTTGAGGTCTCTTCCAACCTTGCTTATACTGTGATACTGTTCAAACAGGTGATCTAAAAAGCATTAATTACTGATACTGCTCATAACAGCAGTTATATTAATTATTTATACACATTCCTTCATGGAATTCATAGCTTCTCAGCTTCCCCTTCTCACCTTTCATTGAAACTTCTTGTCTTTGACTGGGAAGGTCATACAGAACCACACACCACCTACATATCTACTGTTGTTTCACTCTTGCCCTTCTCCAACCTCTCTCCTAATTGGTCTTTTCCCACTTTAAGATTCACATCTGCCTTCATGTTACTTCCCACACTTGCAATGGTCTCCTCTCATCTGCCAACTACCTGAACTCTTAAACACAGAACAGAAAAAAAAAAGTAATCCACAACTTTCATTAAATTCTTGTGGCCTTTTACCTGCCATTCCTGTACCACCTTTTGCCTGAAATACTGTACTTCAAAAATTAAAGCAAGACTTAAGGATAATGCATGTCATGCATGGTACAAGGAAGATGATTAGATTTTGATAAGAGGTGGGCACAGAAAGGCATTTCAGTGATTTACATAGGCAGTCAAGATTGAATAAAACTTAAAAAGTTTCAGATGAGACAGAGTAAAAATAAATTGTGGCAAATCTGTTATTTCTGCGTGGTGTGGGATAATAGTGTGTGATGTATTTTCCTTTTTTTAAGGCATCACTTCTGAAAATGAGCAAGAAGTGAGAAAGTTATCATCTGAGACTGACTTGGAAAGAGCTGTGAGGAAAGCTGCCTTGGTTATGTACTGGAAATTAAACCCGAAAAAGAAGAAGCAATTAGCAGTGTCTGAACTATTGGAAAATGTTGGGCAAGTTGACAATGAAGGTTTGTTTATGAACTGATTCATGGTATTGATAAAATCCAGACATACAGACAGAATACAGCTGGTAACCTGAAAAACTTTATAAACAGTCAGGCTTGAGATAAAAGTAAATGTGATCTGCTTCAGAAAAAATAACTGTTAAAGACTCTAATTCTCTCTCTTTCAATAACTGTGTGTTCTGGACCAGTGTAGTTCAAAAAGGCCTGCCTGGCAGCTCCTGCTGTAGGTTGTGACTCAGTTAAACACTCATTCAAGTAACCAAATATTAAAAATAAATTAATGTGAAACACTGTCCTTGGAAAATAAATCTTTTATGACTTTGCTGTGGGATTTGCTAGTTACTATTATTTTTAGTTTCATCTTTTTCTAAATAATCATCCTGATGTTATCTTCCTAGGATATTTCAATCTACAAAACCAGCCTTCAAGACACCTGGCTCATTGCCATTACAGCACTAAATATTAGCTGTGTCAATGCTGTTTCTGTTTCTAATACAGTAAGAGTAATATAGAAGACTGTGTAGCCACCTTGGTATGTCTGTTTGTCTTTTCCTGACTTGGAGGAAATACCATTCTTCAAATACAGCAGCTTGAAGAACATTCCAGTTATTGTTCAGTCACTTCAATTGATTGTTTTGACTTTCCATAAACTTCTGTTTATTGAACCAGATGGTGAGAAGCAACCTGGCCCAGTCCCGAAGTCTGTGCAGAAGCAGAGGAGAATGCTGGAGCGATTAGTGAGCAGTGAATGTGAGTGCACATTTGCCTGTGATTTTTGGTTTCTATTTTGTGTCACTGAGCAATTTTGTGCTGCCAGAGTAAGCAGCAGGTTTGGATTGGTGTAAACTGATAATATCGATTTATTATATTGCAAAGTAAACAACAACTCACAGAAGACATCACCATTATCATCACCTGGTCAGTAATTAGTGTACTAATGCATGCCATTTGTTAATTTGATAATCTTGCCCTTTCAGCACTTCAGTCTATTCAGAAAAAAAAAAAAAAAAAAAAATTGCACTTTGATTAATTTTTGTTGTAGTTCTAAACTGTAGTAAGCTTTTTGATTACAGTAGGGGAATTAATTATGCAACAATTTAATGCAGAAAGATCCCTCATTCTATTTGCCTTGCTTCTGTTTGCCTTTCCCCTATAATTAATGTTTGTCTCTTTCTATTTGTTCAGGAATTGCTATGGGAAAGATATCCTATGATATTTCTTTCATAGCTCAGGAGCCACATAATTCATGTAGTAGGAAGGATTAAGCCACTCAACAGACACAGGGTCAGATTTTTAGGCCCATATCTCTGAGTTTTGTGAGGTATGGTTGAGTTTGTGGCTTGGAACTGAAATCAAAGTTTCCTTAGGCTTTCATACCTAATAAATGCTGATATGCTCCTGGGCCTTTAGGAGAAAAGTCAATATTAAGAAAATTAATTCTAAACAATGAAACATTACCTGACAGAAGATTTGAATAGTCATTGTTGGGAAAATCTGACTTTCTTGAAATGGATCATTTGAAATAGTTCATGTGCAGAAAGATTATATTTACATTTTGTTAGGTCAGCTTGGCCTTTACCTTCAGGGATTGTGTTGATTATGCAGGCAACTTCTGAAGATAACATTCATAAGAGTGAAGTTTAACCACAGAAGTAAAAGAGGAGGAGGGCCATATGCTTCTGGGAGGAAGAGAGTAGCTCGTGAGAGTGTTGTGGGGACCAAGCCTCTGCTCCTCTCAAAATTTCTGTGAGAGTGGTCAGCTGTTCTTGTGACTTGTTTGCCACTTCTAGAAAGCCAGAAGTAGTCCTTTAGGGGTAAGACTGTGATGTTTCATTGTCCAGTTGCCGTATCATGAGGGCTTATTGGAGCTGTGTTACTTTGGTACTTGGTGCATGACACTGATGTTCTTTACACCCCTTAACTGAACTGGCCATGTGCTGATAGAGCATGAGAGCAAAGCAAGTCATTTTGTTCTGGGTGTTTCAATAATTCAAAGAATGTCAAAAAAGGAACTGGCAAATTTTTTAAAATTTTTATCTTTTTTTTTTTCTTTTTTTCTTTTTGTGGCTTTTTTTTTGCCCCTTTTTTAGGCTTAAATGGCAGATAAAATAACAGGAGAGTAAATGAACCTCCATGTAAGCGTAGGCAGAAATTGATGTGCATATTTTTCTTTTCCTACGGCGGGTGGGGGAGGCAGGGGAATTTGTCATAACTATGTTGAAGGAAAAAAAAACCATGAATTATAAAGTGGAATCTACAACATGGGCTTTTTTTATCAATTTAAGAGACACTTGGCTGATAAAATACTAATAACATTTAAAAACCGAAAAGTTTTCATCAAACACTTAAAGCAGGAGTTGAGCTGTTACCTCTTCTCCAGAGAGCTTTCATCTTTTCATGGGTGAACAAGACAGCTGCTACTCTCTAGAATTTTCTTCTGTGATCCACTGAGTTTCTTCATTTATCTTACCAGCAGGAGATTCTTCCTTCAGTTTTAAAACATTGCCAGTACTTGGAAGATCATTTTTAAGCCAGACGTGTGCTCGCAGATATCTGAGCTGTCCTCAGTGGAGGCACAAACAGAAGATCAGAGCTAACATTGTCAGTGGACAGTTGTGTGTCTAAGAGTGTACATGTCCTTAGACTTGATAGACCATCTGTACACAGTAAGGTAGTAACTCTTTCCTTCTCAGGATGTCCCATGGTCCTGTACATGTGCTGTTAAAGATTTTTTTGGTGAGGTTCTAACTATTGCCAATTCCACACCAAGAAGGCTATCTTACTACTGTATATTTTGTCCCAAAAGGACCATAAATGTAGACTGGATCTTAGGAAGAATTTCTTCAGTGTGAAGGCTGTGGGACACTGGAATAGGCTGCCCAGGGAGGTTGTGGATGCCTCCTTCCTGGGGTGTTCAAGGCCAGGCTAGATGAGCCCTTGAGCAGCAAAGTCTAGTTGTGAGGTGTCCCTGTCTGTGGTGGGGAAGTTGGAGAAGATGATTTGTAAGGTCCCTTCCAACTTAAGCCATTCTGTGATACATTTGGTATTAGACTTGATCTGAACCCCACCAAGACTGCTAAGGAGTCTTGCTTATTTCTTTGTGCAAGCAATGTTGCCCTGCAGTCTATGAATCATAAGAATAGTCGGCAAAAATAAATCCTTTCTTTTTGTGGGTGTTTTGTGGGCCATACAGGTTCATGCAGTGAAGGGAGGGGGAAGTAAAAAGCCAAGCAAGAGGCAACACCCATGTTAGGAAATTAATGCAAAAGTTAGATTGCAAACTGCTGTTTTTCTGTTGAACTTTTAAAATTCCGTTTCTTATAGCAAGTATCTTGATGAAACTCCTTTATTTTGTCCTTTATCTACAGTGTTTTCAGTATAAAATACTAATACATTCATATATAATTTCTATGAATGCAGCGTAAAAAAAATTAGTAGGCTGAAACCCACTAATCCCCCAACTTCAAACTTAGTGTAACAGTTCAGTTTTCTGTCTATATAGAATCTCAAACTAGTATTAAGCAGCCCAGCTTTCATATCTTTGTGTCAGCTGACTAGCTAAACTGACTGTGTAGGAGATGTGTTACAGATTTTTGTCATTCTTATCTACAGCAGTGTCATTTCCTTAAAAGTTGCAGTTAATTATCCTTCTTTACAAATGGCATCAAGCTTGTCTGCCATAGAAACCAGCTAATCCATGCTAATGTAGGGAGCTGGCTGTGGAAAGTTTGCAGCAGTGTATAAATCATCTGCCTTGCAGCATCCCTTGAGTTCTCAGAAGTAATCTCTTGCCTCTCTTCTAATCACAGGAACAGATAAGGAACTTCCAGGGCAGTGATAAATTTTGTCTCTGTGTACAACTGAGTATATCTGAGTACTGCCTATCTGGTTTAGATCACAATTGATACAGTTTGGGGGAGGTCCTTTGTGTAGCCACATATCATAGAATACACTCCAAAGCACACTGAGTCTTGCAGATTGTAATAATTAGACACTTCCCATAATGATGTCTGTGGCTTCTGGACTCAGAAAGATGCCTGTTGAATGCCAAATCAGAAGTCACTTTTTCAGTTCATAGCATACAGATCATTCATTACCGCTCCTGTACAATTATTCAATATGACTGTAGTAAAAGATTACTCTCAAGAAGTTGCTAAAGATATAGCAGTGTAAGATTTTAAACTGTGTGACCTAATCCAGTGTAGTCCTTTTCCTTGGAATACTTGCAGATAAGCTCTGCATTCACTCACTCTGTTCCTCTGCATAATATAACTTACCTGTTGGTCTGACAAGACTTAGAGTAGTTACATACTGCTGGCACAAGCAGCTGCTTGTTTTCAGTCCAGAACTGTGAACAAGTTGCAAGGTAAGCTTGTGTTGTCAGTAGTTCAGTTTTTAAACCAGGAAAGAAAATTAATATTCCAACTCATAATCAGTACAGTGTCATAGTGATACTATTTACTCAAAGTCTCTTCTTTTTATCTTTTAGCTAAAAAATTTATTGCTTTGGATGACTTTGTTGAAATTACCAAGAAGTATGCAAAGGGAATCATCCCATCTAACCTGGTTGTGCATGAAGAAGAAGATGAGGAACTGGCAGGGAAGACTCCTGAAGAGTTACCCCTGCGACTGAAGGTAAAAAGGCAACAGTGAGCAGGTTGCTGAAGGGCTCTGAGCTTACACATTTCAGAAAAGACAAAGCTCACTTGCACTTGACTCTCACAGCTGATGTTTTGTCTATAAATGTCAGTTCAAAAATCATTGCCACAGTTTCTTTTTTGAACTGGACTTATATATGTTTATAGTTTCATATGTGTGAGTCATATATTTAAGAGAAAGAGATAATGGCTTTTCCTGGAAGATGGTAATCTACCTTCATTACATCTCAGTCAGGATGTAAATGTCCCTGTCATAGCTGCCATATTTTTATTATAGGTGTTATTATATGCTTCATATCTTTCTTGTTTAAACAGGAGCAGGCAGGTGGGAAAAATTATCCACAGCCTTGAGGTGTGAAAAGGTTCTGTTATGAAGGAACTCAAGAATGATGGAACTGTCTTTTAGTGGCCTCTTGTACTAATACTGTAGGTAGTGAAAGAAGGGAAAATTCAGGTGCATGCACTCAATGCTGGTATAAATTTCAAACAAGCTAAGGAGTTTCTCACTGGTGATGTGAGAGATTTTGTTGTAATTGTCTTTTTTTTTGTTATCCTGTGGGTAGGAGTGAGGAGAAAAAAGGAGAATGAGTGGTATCTCCTACTGTTCTTTTGAATAAATAGGATTCTGAGAGGAGATGCATTCACAAAGAATGACAGGGATGCTTTTGATTAAAAAATGGAAAAATGCTGCACCTCTTTATTGATCCTCTATAAAGTGTGTGGTTGGTCATAGGGATTGTTCAATCCAGCAATTCCTCTGTTGGAGCAGATGATCTCAGAGGTCCCTCCCAACCTAAGCCATTCTGTGATTCCATTGTCTGGTAGCTGTGCTGGAAAATGCCACATAAGACAGAATTTAAAAATCCTAAACAGTTACTGCTGGGGAGTTTAAAAGAATCCCTAAACATGTAGTAATTACACTTAAAGATGTTTCTGCTCCTTCCAAACCAGATTTTGACAGCTGAACCCCTAGGTATTTGGGGACAATTGTTCTAAAGATAAACCCCAGCTGTAAAGATGTCCTGTAAGTGCACATGAATCATGTGCACCATTTCCTGCAGTGTGTGTGCGTATCAGAATGTACAGCACAGTCCAGGCAGGAGAGTGGCAGAGTTAAATGCTTTAAAGCTACTCACAGCTCAGGTAATGACTTAAGATAGTGCAGGACTGCAGCCACATAGTTTATCTTCAGTATGAAGTCAGCAGAGCAGAATATTTGACTAGGAAGCCATTTAATTATAGGTGTCAAAGGCAATGAAATACATCTTTCCTGAAATCAAAATCGCCTCTGAGCTGCATCTGACCGAATTAACCAGAACAGAGCTAATAATCTCAGACAAAGTAATCTCATTTTATCAACAACATTCATCTGAAATATAAATCTCTTCCTGTCAGCTGAGCTCAGACATCTGACTGCTTCAGCTGAGAATATCTGTGATGTAAAGATACACAACTGCTGCTAATAAAATGCTTCTTTCTGTCTTTGCAGGTTGTAAAATACCCACTCCATGCCATCATGGAAATTAAAGAGTACCTTATAGATCTGGCATCCAAGGCAGGAATGCATTGGCTGTCTACCATTGTTCCAACACACCACATCAACGCTCTCATCTTTTTCTTCATCATCAGTAATCTGACAATTGATTTTTTTGCCTTCATTATTCCGTTAGTCATATTCTATTTGTCCTTCATTTCTATGGTGATTTGCACGCTGAAAGTTTTTCAGGACAGTAAGGCTTGGGAAAACTTCCGCACTCTGACTGACCTGCTGCTTCGTTTCGAACCAAACCTAGATGTTGAACAAGCTGAGGTGAACTTTGGGTGGAATCACTTAGAGCCATACATTTATTTTTTGCTCTCGGTGTTCTTTGTCATTTTTTCCTTCCCTATAGCAAGCAAAGACTGTATACCATGCTCAGAGTTAGCTACCATCTCAGTGTTCTTCACAGTGACAAGCTACATGAGTTTAAGCACATGTGCAGAACCTTACACACGGAGGGCGCTGGTAACTGAGATAGCTGCAGGTTGCTTATCCCTCTTGCAGGTATTACCTGGGAATTTTGGCTACTTGAAATTCTTGGGTAAAACCTTTTTTACAGTCCCTGTAGGCCACTTCTTTGTGATGAATGTAAGCATCCCATGCCTTCTGTTTTTGTACTTGTTCTATCTTTTCTTTAGAATGGCACAACTACGGAATTTTAAAGGCACCTACTGCTACCTGGTCCCGTACCTGGTCTGCTTTATGTGGTGTGAGCTGTCTGTGGTTATTCTGCAGGAGTCCTCTGGCATTGGGCTGGTTCGTGCATCCATTGGTTACTTTCTGTTTCTCTTTGCGCTCCCGGTGCTGGGTGTGGGCGTCGCACTGATGTGTCTCATCCATTTCATTAAGTGGTTTTTGTCTCTGGAGCTCCTGAAGATTGTAGTGACTCTGGTTTTGTGTACTGTTCCTTTGCTCTTCCGATGGTGGACAAAGGCTAACTTCTCTGTAGTGGAGATGGTTAAATCCCTCACTCGAAGCTCAATCGTGAAACTCATTCTGGTGTGGATTACAGCCGTGGTGTTGTTCTGTTGGTTCTATGTGTATCGGTCAGAGGGGATGAAAGTCTACAACTCCACCTTGACGTGGAATCAGTATGCTTTCCTCTGCGGACCCCGCTCCTGGAAGGAGACCAACATGGCCCGTACTCAGATCCTGTGTAGCCACCTGGAAGGACACAGAGTGACGTGGACTGGGCGGTTCAAATACGTGCGGGTGACCGAGATCGACAATAGCGCAGAGTCTGCAATAAATATGCTTCCTCATTTTATTGGGGATTGGATGAGATGTTTGTACGGTGAAACCTACCCCCTCTGTGACCCCAGAAATGTTACCCTGGAGGAGGAAGAGTTGTGTCGGCTCAAGTATCTGACCAAGCACAACTGCCACATGAAAATGTTTGATCGATACAAATTTGAGATAACTGTGGGCATGCCTTTCAGCAGCAAAAATGGAAGCAAGCCTATAGAGGAGGATGATATAACCAAAGATATTGTGCTGAAGGCGAGCAATGAGTTTAAAAAAGTGTTGTTGAACTTGAGGCAAGGAAGTATAATTGAATTCAGCACCATTCTGGAGGGCCGTCTGGGCAGTAAATGGCCTGTCTTTGAACTGAAAGCAATCACTTGCTTGAATTGCATGTCTAAACTCCTACCTGCAGGGAGGCATGTGAAAATAGAGCATGACTGGAGGAGCACAGTGCATAAAGCCATTAAATTTGCTTTTGATTTTTTCTTCTTCCCATTCCTGTCAGCTGCATAATGAGTTCTGGTGTTGGTTCAGTGGTATCTTCAGTGTGTGCTGCATTTACACTACCAAAGGTTTGGCTTCTTTAAAGGTAAAAAAAACAAACAAAAAGCCCCACCTCTCTGCAGCAGTGCTCCAAATGCGTGGTGATGTAGAGCGTCGGGTTTTTTAAGTGTACACACTGTATCCTGACCTTATACCCTGTATGACTGAAGTCATCTATGCTGGTTCAAGATTATAAATGAATGCAGGGAGATTGCTGCTGACTAATTGCATTGACTCTTGCTGACTCTTCTTGTTCACAGTGGATAGGTATTTGCCTGTGGTACGACACTAGATGCTTCACTTGATGTTAAAAGCACTTTAAATATTTACAATCTACCCATTAGTATTTTCACAGGTATGATTTAGAGTAGGTAGCTGACAAGAGCTTGTGTTGCCTATATTGCTTGTATTTATTTGATATTTCCTAGAAAAAAGTGATCTTATAAGTTAGTACCTGGTGGTGATGTCTGCATACAGAACTCAGTGTTTCACTGTTTATCCAGAAGATAGTGACTTTGAACCTATTTGAAAGAGACACCATTCCACACCCCAGCAAGGCTGTAAAAAGCCCTCAAGCTTCCTTTTTTTTGCATTAATACTCTGTAAAAAAATTGCTATTTGTTCTGACTGGTTATGAGAGCTACATATCTGACACTAAGGTGTGATCCATGCTGGTGCATGAAGGAGAAAGAGTCAGGCTGGTGTTGAGATGGTGCCAGTAACAGACAAGCCAAAGCAACTGAAAGTCTACAGCAGAAACTGAACTACAGTGTTTGTTTAATTATTTGTATTGTGCAAATAAACATAAAATACAAACTTGAACTCAGTGGGTACAACATTCATTTGTTATGCTTGGACATTGTGAGCAGCTGTGTGTGTTGCAGTGATAGCAGCTTTCACTGAAAGTACAGTTCAGAGAGTTTGAAATGGTCTGGTGTGAGGAAGCTTCATTTAAACATGAGGAGGGTTTTTTTTCCCTGTGAGGGTGACAGAACACTGGAACAGGCTGCCCAGGGGCGTTGTGGAGTCTCCCTCTCTGGAGATGTTCAAAATCTGCCTGGATGCATTCCTGTGTAGTGTTACAGGAGATCCTGCTGTAGCAGGGGGGTTGGACTGGTTGAGCTTTCGAGGTCCCTCCAGCCCCTGACATTCTGTGATTCTATGAGGTACTCAAAGTTGCTTTTCACATTATTTTGAGCTATCAGTAGAATCTGAGTAGGTCAGGTGAAGGTTGTTGTAGCTCTGAAATCTACAGGTACTGCTTACCCCAGTTTTGACTGTCACTTGCTGCCATTTTTGGTCACTGGGTAACTATTGCACAGCCACTTCACTCTCCTTCCCTGCCTGCTCCTCTGATCCTGCAGTAGATTCTTTTTGCCTTTACACATCAGTCATCACTGAAGGTGTGAAGAAGCATTATCAATGAGAACTCTTGATAGAGAAGGAAAATTTGAGGGCAGAAGGAGGTATTTGGATGCACTCCAACTATGAGCACCCTCTTGAACATCACCCAGGGCTGCAATAGGGACAAAGCTGCAGTGAGCCAAACCATGTGTTGCAGAAGCCTCTACCAACCAAAGCCACATAGTTGTGCTTGAGCCTGTCAGATCTATGAAATGGGATCATGCCTGCTGGGTGTTTCTGATTTTGAAAACCATATCTGGGGAAAAGAAATGGTCTGTGATAGGAGGCAAATGCAAATTTTGACATAGTTATGCTTAGCTGGCCCCATTTTGGCTGGAAATAACCAAAATTTTGCCCTTTCTTCCCCTTTTGTTAGAACAACCATAAGCTCTTCATAAATACCTGAAGAACTTCTTCCTAGCTCTGAAATTTAAGTGGAAAAAAATGCAGATTTTTTTTTTTCTTCCTTTTATATACACATAATTGTGAAGCTTCCTATGTTTGTCAGGAGAAAAGCAGCAGTTTTGGTGTTCAGAACTGTTAAAAAATGTTCTGGTTTTAGCTGTCACTCTTTGCATATCCTGAAAAGGACAAATTGAGTGAAGCCAGATTTGGGAAATCTTGCAAGAAAAGGGAGAATATTTTAATGATTTCTTTGGAAAGAGTTTCCTTGTAAGATGAGACAAAAGGGTTCATCCAGGTACCTCAGTTCCCATCTGTAATAATGTTGTTGTTAATAATGAGACTTGACTCCAACAATCCTGAGACTTCTAGTTCAGCCTTTACTGAGGGAATTGTTAGGGGACATTGGTGTATAATCATTATTACATTTGCAAACTTAGAATTACTAGACAAAGCTCTGTAGTTCCTTGGAGGAGAGGAGCTCCTTCAAGGTTACTGGTGAAATTTCAAGTAATACCATTCCCCTTCATGTACTGATGTGAGGAAGAAGCCCTAAATTATCTAGATCCTGGAGAAAAATTGTGTGCTCTGTAATGACAGGTTGCTGGGGACAGTTGAGTTTGTCAGATGCTTTGTCCCAACAGAGGTGGAAAGTTTTGAGCAGCAGCACATAGGATGTCATTTTCAGCTCTCGTGTATCTGAAAGAGGAGGTAAATTTGACTTCAAGACCTTTAAATAATGCCCTTTAATGGTAGTTCTCAAGTGTTCATGATGCTTTTAAATTTTTATGACAAAAGAGGACACATTAATGGTAACATGATGGATAGGTGCTGCATTTTCTTGTCGGTCTAGTGCTCGGTGTTCTGAAGCCTTTAGCAAATAAATCTCTTCTTTCCCAGTCCTATCTTAACTGACAAGCACAAAATTGCTAACACTTAATAAGCAATTGCAATTCCAGACAAGGTGTTTTTGCAAAGGGTGCTTCTATCTTCTTCATATCTTGCAAGCAAGCAGAGCACAAGATAACTTTGTTCCTCTCATGTGCCACAGCTCAATAATCCAAATCAGTCTTCCAGACTGGAAAGGAGAGAGGCAGACCAGCAGCTGCTGTTAATTATTCAATTAAACCTACATTTATTATTTTCTTACTCAGTTTTGAAGATGTGATGAATTACAAACAGTTCCAAAGATAGGTGCCCTTTCTCTAGGCAGATAATTCCATATTTTGAATTAGTATTAATTAGCTGAAGAGGAGGAGGAGGATATTACATGGCTATTGACACATCTAAATTGAGTTCAGCTGTTCTACCATAAGCTCAGCTTTAGCATTTAGAACATACAGAATTTAAAGTAAATATTCATTATTTTAATTTCATCCTCAAAAGTAACATGCAAAAGTACTGCTTGTTCTCCAAACTGGTACATTCCTTCATAACAAAAACAACAAAACACATATAGAAAATCTGAATAATGTAAGAGCCTACTCTGTAATGACTAACAGCCTCTTGCAGTAGGCAAGAATGTGAGGAGTTTATGCTTTGCCTTTTGCTCAGTTCTTTCAGGAGAGGGAATCAGCAGATCTGCAGGAGTTGCATGGTTTTATTGCCCAGAACTAACTGGTCTGCTCTGAAGTGGCAGAAAATAGCTATTATCAGTTAAAAATTGGCTTCCATTGTTTGTCATACAGGGTAATCAGATAGCGTTGGGGCAGCACAGTGCTTTCTTATATTGCTGCACAGCTGGTGAGCTTGAGCCTTTGACACGCAATACTGTTTACCTTCCAGGGCACACCCATGTCTGTCTGCCTGCTGGCTTCTCCATGTCCGCTGAAAAAGGCAAAAGAAGTTTCAGTTTTGTGAGTATTGAATACTTTTAACGTCCATTGCAGCCTTTCAGGCTGAGGGTTGTGTTCAGTAACAAACGGAGGTGAAAAGCCACAGCGAGGTGACAGCAGCTCCTGCCTGGGGCAGCAGTATTTTAACGTTGATGGGATCGTCAGAGGATCTCTAATGCTCACAGAAGATGCTGGGCTACGCCGCACCATCTGAAGATCCTGGCCAGGAGCCCTGTTTCACGAGTGAGTAGTTAGCATGGGTTGCGTGAAGGTTACTGAACAAGGCAGAGTGGGAAGCAGCTTAGCAATTGCATAACGAAGGCTGTTTGCTGGTTACAAGTCCCCAGACTTGCCCATCGCAGGGAGATTGCCACTAGGTGATCGTTAAGGTCCTTTCCACCCTTTCATGAGGCTCACAGTACTAAAGCCAAGGAGAAAAGTTTTTCTGGAAGGACTGGCAATTTGCCCCAAGCAGAGACTTAGACCACCCATTGAGCTCTTGCTGTGTGGACTCTGGAGCTGTGGGAGTGCTTGCACCCCCTGCTCTGCCTCAAAACACTTGCATCCATCATAGCTCCAGCCAAAGTAGGAGGTGGGCAAGTCGCAGCCTGTGCTGCAGCTCCTGCAGCTCCAGCTGAGTTCTTGTGGTGTTGGCAGTGCATCTGCTCTGACCTCCGCTCTCACGACAGGTGATACTTCTTAACCTTCTTCTTGAATCATAATTACGTGGCTTTAAGTTTTAAGAGGAAGTACGATGGGCTGAAGACTAAGCTTGATTTAAAATCCCTTCATTTTGTAGCTTCATTTTGATTGGCATTTTGTTAGTTGTGAGGCTGGATTAGTCATGTTGGTGACATCTGCACTGGCTTGATGGAGACGTCAATGAACGATGTACAAAAGTAATTAAGGATTCACGTTTCCAGTCTTAATTATTGGCAGCGATTTAGCTCTCATCTGCAGTTTGGTGTAGGGTGCCAAAAGCACCACAGCAGAAGTCATCAACTGTTGATGAGCTACACTTCTTCAATGTTCTTTAAACAGAGACTGGAGTCCTAGGGAGTCTGGCTACTGCTGTCCTTACCCAGGGTACTGCCTACCGATTCGATGTGCTTCATAAACAGCCAGTCAGCACATCTGTGTCTGCAGCCTCTGTCTGCTTGTTTGCTTTATCCGTGAAGCATTTCTTGTAAGGGAATGATACTTCCCATCCTGGCACAGGGTCCCTATGTGTTCTTTCGCTGGTGAACGCCACCGGTGTGGTTCGGCTCCTGGGCCATCAGATGGCGCTCCAGGCTCACGCTGCAGCTCCTCTCCCTACGGTCTCCAGAGGGCACCGCCAAGGAACAAAGAATCAGGTTCTGTCTTTACTGTGTTTTGGAGAGGAAATGCAGTTAGAAACATCTTTTATGAATAATAAATAGCCATTTCTAGCCTAAATTTGCCAACAGTTCCAGTGTTACAGCAATGACTAGCACAGTCACTGCTGCACAATCTGCAAACCAAGAATATGANCTTCCAACCTTACCATTCTATGATTCTAAACAGAAATCTGACTGCATTGATCTGCATTGTTTGCTTCTCTTGTAGTGTGAGTGGTGACAACATGGAAACTTTCTTTTCTCCTATGTCTTCATGTGCTAGATAAAAAACCCCCACAAAATTAAAAGACAAAAATAACCCCCAAAAACCAAAACAATTAAGGGGGTGCTTATCAGAGCTGAAACCCTTCTGTTAACTTTCTGTTACCTGAACAACAAGGAGAGAAAGCCTGTGGCAGAGTTCAGTTAAAACTTTGGCAGACAATGTGCTGCTTCTAAGTGCAATGTCACCTGCAGCTCTTGCTTAACATCTCCATGCACTATAAATAGATGCATAAGTTTGGGGAAAGCAGAAAGGTCATGCCAAGATCATGCACCAGGTAAGGGCTGACAGAATCTCTGGAAGTCTGAGCTCTCATCTTTGGCAAAGCAACCTGAGAGGTGACAGCAGGTTGTTAGAGAGGGTTTGTTCTATTTTTGAGGATGGCAATAATGGCAAGCCTGGCATCAGAAAGGGCCTTGCAATTGTTGCTGTTCACCACAGAGACAGCAGTGCTTGACAGCAGGAGCTGTGTCACACTAAATTAGAAAGGGCCTGGATGGAGCCCACGGACCCTGTAATGTCTCAGAAATCAGTGTGTGCTGCTCTCAGCATGGCCTGTCTTCAGCTGAAATAATTTCTTCACTTTAAAGAGTGAGGCATTTCAACAAAACATCTCTTCTGTAGTTCCCTTTCCTGTTCCTCCTTCCCTATTCAGCCCTGGTGACAAGAGAGATGTTTCCACGACAACAAGCCATCCTGTTGCCTCAGGTGACAGTTTGACTTCAATAAATAATCACTGAAAATGGCTTCAAACAATTCATTAGGTAATGGAAATGTTATTTTAATAAGGCTTAGATGCTTTGGAAGTGGTCTACAGGCCAGGGTCAGGATGTGTGTCCCTGCATGAATACTCCAGATGCCCTCTATTTAAAAAGAAAACATCGAGTTCAACATCTATTCAATCCAAAGGGTGGAATGCAAAGCAAGTTTATTTTCTTTTTCAGAACACATGTAGACAGGAAATGTGCTCAAGGAACTTTCCAACTTCACCACCAAGCCCATGGCTAGGGTGGGGTTTGCGAGCATGCCCTTGCCCCAGTGCGAGAGATGGATGATGATGATGATGAGCCCAGCAAATGGCTTGGCAATAAATGGATTTTTCAGTCTCCTCTTTACAGAAGCTGCTTTCCTAGAGTTATAAAGGGATGATAGATAAATCTCTCCTAATGCTGCTTCTAGTAGCACTTCCATTGATCGTCAACCGTTGTTTAAAAAGTGAATCTCTGTGGGAGTGTTTCAGTCCTACAGCCTGAATTTTCTCTAGCCCAGGGCAGCTCTTCTGCCTTGCAGCTCAGGGATCACAGAGTCTTTAAGCACAGGTGGGTACCTTGAGTACCTGCACATACCTTATGTCACAGTTCTCATGTAGCATGGGCACTCTGGCATCTGTAGAATTCCTTTGTTTGTTTGGGTTTTCTTTCTTTCTGTTATTTCTGTGTTATTTATGATGTTAAATTTCTCCAATACAGTGCATCTGTGAGCCAAGAGCAAGAAGGACAGCGGCTGCCACCTTTCTCTGTGCAAGTAAGTCATGCTCTTACTCACTTAGGGGCTGGTTATGGATTATCATTATGGGTTAATACCTTTCTCTGAAAAAAAATAGCCTGTGGCTGATGGGCTCTGCACCATTCTGTTGGGTGGTTTCCTCAAGCATCTCCCTGTTGAGGGGAGGGACATTGAGAAAATAGAGATGTGCCTTTGCATGGGGGTCACCACATGACATGGATCAGGCATTTGGGAATAATGTAAAATACAATGATGTGCACTAAAAGCTGGAGAACCTGCTTTTATGGGAAGTTTATTATGCAGAAAATGGTAATCTATCTGAACTAAGTTTTGCAGAAGCCCTATTGGTTTGTTATACCTTTGTCAGGTTAAGGATGAAATTCAGGCTTGCTGCAGGTATGGAAAGAAAAGCTCACCACAGCTGTTGCCCAGGGTCTCCACCTCAAGCAGAGAGATCTGGCTTTTGTCTGTTGTCTGGCCCAGGTGTGTGGAAGAAGAGAGCTGAGGGGAAGGTTTGTCTGAGGACTGGTGATTAAGGTACTGCCCTGGAAGGGAAAAGATTGAATTCCTGAGCTGCACAAATCAGGGAATAGAGGCTGCATCACAGCATCTCATGTAGGGCCATCACACTGCCTGTTTCACACTGAGTTTTTGTTGAAAGACCTTTTTATTTCCCTTTGGAAACTCTTGAAGATGTTGTTTTGGCTCCCATGGGGATGAGCATCAGTGTAGAACCCTTCAGAGTTTCCCTGCAGGAAGATCTCTTTTCTCCACTTCCTGCAAGAGCACAAACGAGCCTAGAATTGCCCATACACAGAATCCAACTCATGTATGTTGAGAAGGGAGAAGATTCCCTAGGGGTCACCTTGGCAGGGGGATGTGCCTATGGTGGTTGTGTCCTTCCTGGTGGCTCCTGGAAGGGCTTTGTGTCTCCTGCATGACACTTGTCTCTCTGTGGCTGTTGTTTTTTTTTTAATTGAAGGTTTAAACAGTTAAACTCCCTTCTTAATGCATTGGTGGTTGCTAAGATACCATCTCTCTGATGCTGTAAATCTTCCACTGGAAGCACAGAGCATGGGCACATGGGGCCTTCTGACAGGCAGGAGATGGGAGATTATAGGGCTTTTAGCATTATGCTCAGGAGCCTGCAGAGGTTGCTGGTGGTGGTCCAATGGTAGAAGACAATGGGATTTTAGTGACTTATGGCCATTGGATGTGGCCCAAGGAGAAGGCCAAAGGCAGAACATGAGGTGTCATAGGATGAAGTGGAGAGAAAGACAAAGCAAGGAGAACAGGTAGGCAGGCAGCACGGGGGCAGAGCAGGGGGATAATGCTGAGGGAAATCTTTCTGTCCCCTGCTTTAGATAGCTTCAGCCTGCAGTTTTCCTGAGCAAGAACTGCCTCCTCTGCTCCTTTGTAATGACGGGTGAATCTCAGGAGAGCCTGGGTTTGACAGGACAGATGTTCCTTGGGGATAAACTGCAAGGAGAGATTTCTAGCAGTTTCAGAAAGGGATTAGGAGATAGATTTTTTAAATGGCACTGGATTTTGGGATGTTCATCAGCAGTTATTGCAGCAGCAGCTCAAAATAGCAAAATGTTTGACAAAGCAGTCTAGCAGAACATGTCGAGGAAGGTGGTCCAAAGTTAGTTTTTACCTGCTAAGGTTGCAGAGAATATTTTTAACACGTTAACAGAGTGCAGTTGCTGCAGCAACATCTGACTGGGTTTGCAGATCAATAGCTGTGAAAAACAGAGAGTGAAGCCGTTCAGCTGAGCGAGGTGTAAGGGCAGATGTCAGAGGATGATAACCGCCCTGGCGATGTTCTCCTCCCCACCTCTTCCACCACAGTATGAGGTGTGCATAAATTTACTGTAAGCATCATCTTCTGTATTACAGAGCTCACAATGCTCACAATGAATGAAACTGCTGCTTTCTTCTGCATTTTCCCATTAAGGTGAGAAGGAGCCTGGTCAAGGGCATCTAGCAGAGCTGTTGGAGGTTTTCAGGCCTTACCAGAGAGAAATTAAAGGATGACCCTTGACAGGGCTGGGATGTTGGCACAAATTATTGACAGTAGCATCTAGTTCCAGTGTCCTGCTTGGGTAGCATTTATTTTTCAGGTAGAGCATAGAGGAACACCACTCTCTTTTTACCCTAATCTGATGCCCCAATTCCACTTTCAGTCACTTATTATTTATCTTTTACAGTGAATTTTTCTCCAGAGTTGTTCTTCCTGTTGGGTAACTGATGGAGATGCCACAGAAGGTAGGTTTCTGGAGCTCTCCAAGCTAAGTAATAAGAACATGCAGAGCCACCATGATAATGAAAAGAATTGTTCAGTGGAATTTTTGGCTTAAAGATCTTGGCCTAGTTATTAACTGTTTCCACTTGGCAAATGGCAAGACAAGCCATTGGCTGTACCTTGCATGGCTGATCCAGACTCATGGCAGCTTTTATAGCTGAGGGAACTGAAGAGCTTGCAGAGTCAGGTGCTTCACATGAAGCATCATGGACCAAATGCAGGACCTCTAATTTTATTTACATGAATCTGACCATCATCCTGCTTCAGAGAAGGAAAAAAAACCAAATCACTCCTAAGCAAAGCTTTCTCATGGTGCACTCTCAAAGCAAACCTTACCTGGATGGCAAATTGTCCTGTAGAGGATATCCAGACCATTTCATGCCTTCAAAAGTGAAGAAACGTGCCCTATCCCAAGCATCTCATAAAATTAGGGCCAAGTTTTTGAATCTCACCCACTCCAGTCATCCTGTTGCCTTCTGAGATTCTACCACATCAGCAAGATAAGTGAATTCATGCTCTAATTTTAGACTTAATGCAATTTGCTGAGAGGACTGCAAATGGAAAAGGATTACTGTTGGGAGTGGGAGGAAATTGGTGATAATAATGTTATTGAAAATTGGACATAGAAGGCAAATAAGCGTTATACTTGCTCTCTTATCAGGGATTAATAACCACAACCTTGGAAGGCTCCAAAGGACTTAACTCTGTCTGAAAGCGAGATGAGTTGCTGCCTGCAGATGGAAGCAGGTGGCTCATGCCCAAAGCCTCCCCCTCCCAACCATCAAGGGTTAAATTGCTGCACGCAGCTACTAAGTATGCGTGTGAAAATTTCCAAAGCATTGAGAGTTAGCCATCTGGCTCCTGCTCCTATTGGGATGGCAAGGGAAATTGGGAAGGTAAATAGTGTATTGCTTGATGTGTCGATTTTCAGCTGAGCTCTCTCTCTTCAGTGCCTAGTCATATTTGTCCATCTAAATGAGTGGGATTGACTGTGGTGTCCCAAAGAAAAAAAAAAAAAAAAGGAGAGAAAAAACTAGCCTGTAAGCTCTGAGAGAGCTGTGCAAAGCAACACACTGCCCAATCTACCAGCTGAGGCAAATCTATTCTGGTCTGCATCCAGCAAAAGGACTCAGCCTTTCAGTGTCTAACGCATGTGCTGAGGGCCAGGCGGCTTCCCACAGCCCGGGGCTCGTGTAAGGCAGGCAGGCAGGCAGGCAGGGTTAGCTGCTTTGCACTCAGCTGCAGAAACAGAGCCCAAGATCTGGGCGAGCAGCACGATGATCCAGGAGGGTCAGGCTGGGAAGTGAATGCTTTCCTGGCTTCAAGTGGGAATCCTGAGCCAGATTTTGTTGTTGTTGTTAAATATTCTCTTGATGTAGAGACAGCAAGAGAACAGTGAGGGGAAAGCAGGATGCCCCCTCTTGTTTATCGCCTGGGCCAATGTCTGTCTGGTTTGGGAAGCCAGGCCTGGACACATCCCAGACGTGCCCTCACGGTCTGCTGCCCTGGAAGTTCTCCAAGCTGGCCAGTGATGACACTAATGCCATTTATTTTTTTTTTTCCCCTGTGATTGTGTGTGTCCCTTCACACTGTGCATGCCTCTTATTCCATCTATAGGAGACTGAAATGCAAATCTACAGCTGATCAGATGGAAGAGCTGCTTGGAGGTGTGAACCCAAAGTGTATCTCCAGCTCTGCTGTAACTGTGCACTTGGTCATGCTCAGCCCCCAGGTCAGTCCCTCTCACTGCACTGCGTTTATTTCTCTGCCTGCCACAACACTTTGAGGTCACGGAGTAGCTTGTCCTGTGAGTCCCAACCCCTGTGACCCTTCCTGCCTTCTAAAAGGAGCTAACCAACACTTTCAAGCCTAGCTCAAAAATAAGCTGTGCCTTTTAGTCATCTATTTATGCCTTTTTGGTGGTAGTTTTATTGAAAAAGCTGGTATTAACATATTTATATTTTTATTCAACAACAGTTAGCTAATTTGTGCAACACAAAGAATGCAGCCATGAACAACAGCTTTCAAAACAATCAGATTTACCAACTTTACCATCACTTACTCTACATCACTGAAAGCTCAAACTAAAAAAAAAAAAAAAAAAAAAAAAAAAAAAACCCAAACCCCAAAAAAAAAAAAAAAAAAGGAAAAGAAAGAGAGAAAGAAAGTGGGAAACGTTCACAATGACAATGTTAACTTTCCATACATTCAAGAAACTGGAAAACCATTCTGCAGTAGTGATGTCAAAGACAGGATGGAATACTGGTCTTTGAAAGGTTTCTATCTATGTCCTCTATAATCACTTCACGGTGTTTTGGTTGGGTGTTGAATTAGTTTTATAAAGCTCCAAAGATATATTTCTTTGTTTTATTTTAATGTTTGTTTGTTTTGGTTTTTTTTTGGTACCCAAAGCTGTAACAGAGTAAGGTACTTCAAATGAAAAATGAACCGAAAAAGAATTGTTGCATTAAGATCTTGCTTTATAATAAGTTATCTATAGAACCTTTACTTGAGAATGGCAAAAGCTAAATCTAGGTTTTACAGTACTTCTAGGTGTAGTTGCCAATATGAGCTGATAGCTTTTTTTTTCTTTTTTTTTCCCTTTTTTTTCTTTTTTTCTTTTTTTCTTTTTTTTTTACATTTTTGAGCTGCAAAGGTTAATGGAGCAGGCCAAAAGTCAAAGAAATTGTCTGACACCCTTGAAGCAGCAGTTTGGCATTAACAAGTGTTCTATACAATTTACCACATTCTTAAACCTTTTTACAAGGAACAAAAAGGGAAGAAGGGGGGGGAAAAAAAAAAAGAGAGGGAGAGAAACAATTTAGTTAAATATCCTTAGAATAAATATGTACAGGTACTGTCCATGCCTGCTGCAGCACACAGTATTGTATAAACAGACACTCCTCATTGCCTTGAAAATGAACCTAGGCATTTCATACCCTGTGTGTTTGGTGTGGCTGGAACCTGCTGCACGTGCGTCTGTGCTCCTACACACAAAAGACACAGCACTGAGCTAGGAAACTTCAAAACATACAGATCTCAGGTGTGGTATTGTCATAGAAAAGCTGTAGACCTGGAGGGTTTTTTTTAGTTCTTGTAAGCAGATTTTCCCCCACTCTTTCCCCCAAACCCAAATATAAAAGCATGCAGCTCCCTCCATCGGTACATTCTCCACTTACCAAAGATCAGTGCATAATGGCTTAAAGAGGTTGAGGTTGCCTCTGAGGAGTTTTAATAGGGGCAGATTAACAGGTCAGCAGGGTTGTGCTCTTTTACTCATGGTTTGAGGAGAAATCCTTTGGGATATTAATTTTTTCTTGCCAGAGCTTTAGGGATGCAGCAGAGCTTTCTTTTCCTGGGTTAAGAGGATTCCCTGCCCACTGCATTGTTCCCATGTAATTCCTGCATGCACTAGACTCAGTGCAGCTGCTTTCCCTTTCCATCATCACTTCAAACCAGAGACAGGTCTAACACTGTTTGTGTGGAAGATGATTTTGTTTGGAGTGTTTGATTTTTTGCCTGTTTCTCTGAGAACAGTTTTGTCTGCCAGCAGTGGACCCATCTAAAAGCGTTAAAATTCACTGAGCGGTGCTGCACCTCCCTGTGCATCTCACACAGTTAGAGACCCCATGGCACTGCCTCTGTGCCCCAAAGGCCAGGATTCAAATAACCACGCTGCAACCAACCAGACAGGGACTTCCTGCAGTGTCTAGCAGTGAGGTAACTTTGTTCCCATTGCTGTCCTTGAAGGCAAGGGTGGACTTCACTTCTAGCCAAGGTTTCCAGAACTCCAGCCTCCACCTGGTAGGACACGTTTGTGTGTTAACTGCCAGGCTGTGTCTGACCAGCCAGTCTCTCTGGAGGGGCAACAGCAAGGGGTTTTGATAGCCCTGCACATGCTGGAGCTCTCTAGAGCAAATAAACTTAAGAGAGGCTGGCTGGCTAACTACACCATCTGCTGCTTGCTTACTTGGGGAGCTGAACACAACCTAAGTGAATAAATAAAGGATAAGAGGGTGTTGGAAAGAAGGGAAGGGGATGGGGAGACAGGGCAGTTTTTCACCAGCAGGGATTCTGCTTCCAATGACTATCATGAGGTCCCTCCAGTGTGCCACATGCTCAACAAGGATGTGGCTATTCATTCACTCAGGCCTGGCTTAGTTGAAAGACAGGAAAAAGTTAATGAAAAAACCTAATCAAGAGATTGAGGCAAAAAGCTCTAACAATGTGGTAAATGCTGTGGACTGCAAAAGCAGGCAGGGCACCAGAACAGCATGGTCCTGTCAACCACTGAGACCCTCCAAAGGACTGACAGGAGGGGAGGAGTCTGAGCACTCCCCAGGTGAATAAATACCCCTCTTTGTTTAAAGGAACTGATACAGACCACAGTGCTGGATTTGCAGTCGTGCCTTTTACTCATACAGTTGCAGTGATGGAAAATAGTTGGCTTGCCACCAGTAATGATACAGGCTGAGGGATGAAAGGATGCAACCTACAAATCCCATCACAGAAGCCCACAACTTTTGTGAAGATCACATCCTTCTACAACTCTCAAGAGGCTGGTTTGTAAATAGAGAGGGATATCGATAAATCTTAGTGCATCTCTGAGTTCACTTTATCCTGAAATATGTACAGATTGTTTGTCGCTGCTATAGCAATGATGTTCTCAGTCGGGTGCCACGCTGTGTGCAAGATCTTCTTAGTAAAGTCCAAACTGTCAACGCTGATGTCATCTTTCCTGCGCTTGCCTCCAACGCAGACTCTGCGGGGCTTAAGAATAGCTCGTGGCTTGCTGCTCTCCCGCGAGGCCTCCAGGGTCACGTCCCGCTTGGTGTTCCGATCGAACATCCGAAAGAAGTTGTTGTATGCACCTGTCATTATCACACTGCAGAGAGAAAGAAAGGCAGAGAAAACAAAGACAGTCAAGCAGCAGCTCAAGGGGAGTCTGCTGACATTGCTGAGCTTCAACCTGAGGATAGCTTCTGCTTTCAGTACGGAAAGAATACAAACCAAGCTTGTTCCCTGTACTCTCTGGAGTAGTTTTCTTCCACCCATGTCGACCCCTTCCCTATCCTATGAAAATTACAGTTACCCCAAAACTCACATCCTGAGGTTTGTGGCTCAGGGAGGTTGTGGATGACCCCTCCCTGAAGGTGTTCAAAGCCAGGTTGGATGAGACCTTGAGCAACCAAGTCTAGTTGAGAGGCATTCCTGCCCATGGGCAAGGAGGTTGGAGGAGATGATCTCTAAGATTCCTTCCAACCTAAGCCATTCTATGTATAAATGCCAGGATCCTAGCATCATGAGATTGACTTCACTTGACAAAAGTAATATATTTTACCAAGTTATTTTTAATTGCCCTCTATCTTCTTTTCCTGAGTGTTGGAGGTTCATGTATTTCAGGCTTTTCTCTTTCCCCAGAGCTTTACCTTTCCTGACAGCTGAGATTTACCATGATTCCAGAAGCAGTCTTTTAAAAAAGCTACCCAGGTATTTCAACCCTTCTGATACAAGAGCAAGCTTCAGTACATCATTAGGTATTTTAACTGAAGAAAGGTGTTTTGAAGGGTTCTGAAAGATCACACTGACTTTGCACAAGCAAATTCTTTCCAGAACAAACCCCTTCCCCTTCTGAAGCAATAGATCTTGCCAGTCCAAACACCAATTAAAAAAAAAAAAAAAACAAACCAAAAACAAAAACCCCCACAAAACACAACAACAACAACAAAGTATCTACAATGCTTAGAAAAAGCCACACTGGTAAAGAGGATTCTGCCATCTCTTGTACGGAGCTTGAATGAAGCTGCAAAGTCAGGATCCATTTCTGGGTCTGGGAGAAAGGGACAGAAACCATACCTCAATCTGCAATAAAAACTACCCCATTAATCAGCTTGTAGTTTGAAATAATGGATTGCCAGTTGCTTCATTCCACCAGTCCCTAGGGGAGGATATTTTGTCACTAACTTTAATGAATTCAGGATTTCATTCCTGGCCCTTGGGTTATTGGATTAGCATAATCATAGGTTTCAGAGCCTCGTGTGAAAGCTCATCCCCTGCGAACTTTTTCCATGTGTGCAGCCAGGGCATGCTCCACCCTCAGGTCTCTGTCCCAAATGGGGTGTTTGCTCTGAACTTCCATTCTGGAAAGGAATGCACCTGGCCTGTCAGGTCTCCACAGGAAAAGCTGTACAGTTTTGTAACTCCAGCAATCAGGAACTGTTTGCCTTTCTAGTACACCCAACAGAGTGTATTTCACATGCTCTGCATTTAACAAACCAACCTCCATCTCCAAGGACAGCTGCTGTGGCACTCTGCTGCTGTTCTCCGCCTGGGAGGCCTCTGCAAGGAGCAGCATACTGGCCAGGAGACCACAGCATATACAACCCTAGGAGAATTCAAAGGCACAAACTACACTCTGCACCCTGCAGATGCTCACTGACTGATTAGATTAGATGCTCCTGGATTCAGGAGTTGTCTCCTACTATGAGCACAGCCCCCGGGCAGTGTTGCCTTGATCTGATATGGGGCCATTAGGCAATGATACAAATGAATGATCTACTGAAAAACACAGGGACAGGAGCTGTGCACCTAACTGCTTTTGCACTGCAGCTACTGACTGGCAGCAGCACCACTCACTTCAGAGCTACTGCAGGGTCACATGAACGGGCGAGCTGGATTTGTGTGCTGTGAATCACTGGCAGGACTGCCAGCTCCATCCTGCTGCCATTTATGCTGATGGCACACTAGAGTCAAGTAATAGCTGATTCCACAAAGAAGTTTTTGTAGCTTCTCAAGTGCTAAAGCAAACTGCTGCAAATCAGACAGAGACACAGCATGGACTGCTCACAGCAAACTCACCTACAGCCCGCACCCTGTCGAAGTGAGAATAGAGGCACTTGTCCACACGTAGCTGCAGCCAGTCCTGGCAGGGAGCTGTCTCACTGCTCTGTAGCCTCAGTATCTGGGTTGCTTGCAGTGAGGTTTCTCTTACCATCCCCACCCACAAAGACCTGGCACTATCCTGCTTAGCAAGGCATAAGTTAACAGGCTCACAGGTAAAGAAACAAAAGAGTCAGTGTGACAGCTTGATAAAACGTACCCCAGAAGCTGCAGAAAGCTCATTGATCAAGGTTAGTGCCCATTTCAGAAACTGAATCAACAGCACTAAATCTAACGATTCACTCCTTCCAAATCACCATGTCTTGTCATTACAGCTCCTGCTGTAATGGTTATTCACAACATGAGAAAGTGGAGGTTATTTCATATCCCAGCACTAACATGCTCAATTTGCGATGCAAACAGCCCAGCACACTACTATGGGATTCTGCCCCTCAGGCAACATTTTGAAGCTGGTTCATAACGCAGGGGCACCCTGTGCCACAGGCTGCAGAGCTGTGCTTCCCAAGCAGATGAGGAGCATCCCTCCTGTTGAAGGCAGGAACTGCCAGGGGAGCAGTTCCCATGCAGGCAGAGCAAGTGCACAGAGTAGTCAAGAATGCTATTTTAGGAGGTAGTCAAGAATGCTATTTTAGGAGGGCTTGCTTGCAGCAAACCTGCCTTCACAGTCCATTTGCTTTTTAATTCCTTGGACTCTAGCTTGTTTTTCAAAGTCTGCTTTCTTCACTTGGATTTACTGCAGTTATTTTTTTAACATATGTAGATGACTACTTTCTATGCTGGCTCTGTTTTTCTTTCCTGCAGTTTAATGGCTCAGTAAAAAATAGCATTATGTAAATGAGAAGGTGCCCATTCTTGTTCAAGGTCACATACAAAGATATATTATAACCTTACCTGCTGCTTAAAATAACAGTGAAAAAGAGTGAGAGCTAGATGTAACCTGCAATTTTTTCCAGTTCAGGAAAACACAATGTACAATAATGGAATGCATGTGAGAAGGAGAATTTTTCTATATCTATCAGAATAAAAATTGCAGCTGAGCACAGGAGGAGGTTGTTCTGTATTTACAGTTATGACAAGTGCTTCCACAAATCCCTTGCAAGTGAGGCTTCTTCCAGAAAGCAAAGCAAGCCCCTCAACAGAAAAAAACATCCCACACTAATTCACAGATCTGTGAGGAAGCAGCCCAGGAAAGGTCTGCCCAACTACTTTTAGAAAGCAGGTTTACAAATGGTGTCACAGAGGGTCAGAGGTACCAACATCTCAGCCATGCTGGGGTATTTAGAACACAGAACACACAACACACTCCAGTGCACCCTAAGGAGCAGTGTACTGATAGCTCAGGCTGGAGCAAAGCTGCTCTACCCAGCTCAAACCACCACAGCTACAGGGCAGCATGGTTAAAAAAATCCCTAATTACAAAGGAAAAAAAAAGGGAGGAAAAACCCACCCTCACTGACTTTTCATCTCACTCCCTCTCTAGTGTCCATTCTGTTTTGTTTTGTTTTTTTCCTCTTTCTTCCCCTCCAGTTCTGACTCTGGTCTTTACCCCATATTTTGGTTTTGTAAAGGGGTCCTCATTAAATGAAATGCTTTGGTATGTGGTCTTCTCTAAAAAGTTCTGCTTCTGTTGGAAAGTCAACAAATTCCCTGCTTTGTCAGCCTCTCAAGGGCAGCTGGATAGGATTTAATCCTTTGTACTAAACTGCAATGAGGTCCTCCACAATATTTTTTTGGTATTAAGATTTCATCAAGCATATAACACTAAGAACTGGCATATCTCTGTCTTTTTCGTATCTGTTATGCCCATACTTTGTTCAGATTTCTTACTGCAAACCAAGCTCTTAAATGCCACCCATGTTGCAGCCACCAATTTTTAATCAAAATTCCTGCCTTCAGCTGCCTTCTTGGGTGTCAGGGTTTGCCCTGAAGCTGTGGGGATATCAGCTGGAATTCAAGCTTGCTTAAAAACCAAACCCAACTTGCTTCACATTATTTTCTGTTGGGCTTGATGGTGTTTGTGGCTTTTTTTTTTAAGGACAAATTTACAATTCTAGGGGGGGCTATCCCAGATTAACCTTCCTAGATATGTAGAAATTTTCTTCACCTGCAGATTTCTGCTGTCCAGAGAAATTCAGCTCATGTCATAGCTCTCCTCCTTCACTACTGCTCAACACACCATGGAAGTCACAGGATGGTGTGACAGGACTAAGGTTGGGCAGGGTGTCAAGGACCAAGCACATACCAGGCTTGAGGATGACAGAAAAGCTAAACCAGCCCAGCTAGCTTGCCTCTCACTGCAACTGTGGCAGCAGAACATAATTTCCTGAGGCAAGGGGGAACAAAACCTGGAACTGTCTCCCCAGTTACATTTTGAGCCCCTAAGTCTGCAAGATTTCTCTAGCCACTGCAGAACAGCACATCTGCAGTCTCCTGGGACTGGCATGCAAGCTCCACCAGATCTGCTCTCGCGGAAAACTCTTCAAAAAACATTTTCCATGGGAATGAAAAATGAGATTTATTACAACAAAGGGAAAGGAGGAAGCACTGTGGGGGTCTGCTGGCATACTGGGGGATTTTCCAGTTGTAAAGCAACTGACTTCCTGTCACAAGAAGGAACTGTAAACCTCTTGGGGAGTATGCCAATGGAAAAGCCTTGAGACACTGGGTGCTGGCTGGGACAAGACTGAAGATAAGAACAGGAGATCCCCAAGTCCTTCCAAGCTAATATTTGATATGCCAAGCCTTGAAAACAAAATGACATCTTCTAGCTCTCCAGCATGGAGTGTGCTGCCAGACAGGAATAGACTGCTAAGATCTCATCCACCAGGACCTGCCAATTCTGCCTAATTGGAGTGAAGGCTGACGGATACTCAGTGGGATGAATGACAGCTGGGTAGGAAAGGCCTGACTGAACAGTTGTATGTGACTTCATTCATCTGCTTACAGCTTATCACTTATCCAGAAATCTCCCTGGAAGGGTTCCCATACACCCATTCATCTGAAATCTTAAAAAAACCCTGAACACTAAGATATTCACTTACAACCATCTAGAATTATTACTTCCCCCCCCCCCCCCCTTTACTGCCTCTTTAACTCACAAACAGTTGCAGAAGTGCTAATTTTGCAGGTAAAACAGAGTAACAAAATGAGTTTGGTTGGCTGTGGAAAGAAAATGGTGTCTTGTGGGTCATTATTTAAAGACCTGACTTCAGAAGTGAATGGAAGAACTAAATTAAATTGCTGTATAAATAGAGCTCACATAGCTTACAGAGTCATGTAATGATGTATATACAATAAAGATGGCATGATTTTAATGCAATATACTCAACTGCAGATAATATATACTCATCTGGTTGAATTAGTGCAAGACCTCTGCTTGACTCCCTCACCTGACCACTGCAGTTGCCAAAGTACACAGTGATTAATGTGTCCTTCAGCAAATGAGACCAGCTCTGTCTGATTGTATTAGTTCCTGTTCATTGGAGTAACTGAGCATCAATCACGTCCTAATCAGAGCTCACATACATTGATTTCTTTTTTGTAAACAGCCTTGCCATCAGCTTCTATCACAGCCCAGATTGACTCCCTAGTAATTACAAAACTTAATAAAATTTTCACTTAAATATTGTTTCAATTCCTTTTTTTTAACTGAACAATCCTGTCACTTGAAATTGTCATTGTAGCTTTAAAGCCTGCAAAACATTAATAGGACATGGGAGAATGGTTTTAAGCTGAGGGAGAGTAGGTTTAGACTGGATCTTAGGAAGAAGTTCTTTGGTACAAAGGCGGTGAGACTCTGCCCAAGGAGGTTGTGGATGGCTCCTTCCTGGGGTGGGGGGTTCAAGGCCAGGTTGGATAAGGCCAAGTCTAGTAAAGAGACATCCCTGCCCATAGCAGGGAGGTTGGAGTAGATGATCTCTAAGGTCCCTTCCAACCTAAGCTATTCTATGAGCTGCAGTTATAATTGTTATGCATACAGATAAGTAATATAAATACTCTATGTACCGCAGCATCTTTCTAGAGTACCACTGTTCACAGGCACTGCTCACCTTTAGCAGTCCTTGCTAACAAGATACATACCAAAAGGATCAAATTAAATGACCTTAGGATCTAAATGAATGGTTCTTTAAGAGTTGCTGGCACTCAAATCTAAATTACAATCCACAAAGAAAACTAATTTGCCAATCTTGTGTAGCTAAACAATGCCTGTAACACACATACTTGTCAAGAAGCTCGGACGAGTGAACATTCATCAAAAGATGAACATCAGTGCTGATACATTTGAGTCTTAAAAAGAAACAACTAAATTAAAGAGAACCCTCATCCTTCATCAAATATTCCCAGCTACTCTACTCAACAGTTTCTTACCATCAACAGCAGTGTATTGTGTTTAGTGACAGATCTGGTAATTGGGCACGACTAACAACTCCTTGGTGTCTAGGCACTACAATAAATGAAGCCCTCATAATCTAATGTTCCCACTTAATAATTACTCACTGCATTGATCTTTCTGATCTGTCAAGTAGGAAGGAAAATATTACACTTACTTAAAGTGCTGATATTGAAGGATATTTCTATTATTACCAAGCAACTATCTTGCCCTGCTAATGAGGATAGCAGCACAGGAACAGAAGCCAAGCAAAGTAGTGCAAAGAGAAGATGGCCCTTGCACAGTGATGTGCAGCATTTTATTTTCTGATGGTCCCCCATTAAATGGGAGCTCTTTGGCTAAACGAAGACAGTGCTGGACACAAGGATGGATTACCTGTCTGATCCATTCCATGCACATTCAAACTTGTCAAAGATGCAGTCATTTTCATAGAGGGAACACAACTTGCTCCTAAGGTAATCATGGACCTGTTTCAAAAGAAAGTAACTGCTGTTATTCTTGAAATAAAACAAAAAAAAAAATACTGAACAACTACCCACACACACACTCTCTGCTTTATCTCCCCTGTTGACTTTCAAACTGTGCTGCACAGACTGGGAGGTTTGCAGAAGATACTGTGCTTAAACCCTAAAGCAGCTCTCTGTACTTTTCCACAGCCCAATTAACCAGGCACTACAGAATTATTGCTGCAGGAAGGCATGAAGCATACCTCCCTCAGCAGGCTGCAGACCACCCCTCTTCAACATATTTGTTTCCTGCTTGGGTGATTTTCTCAGTGCTAGGCTAATTCCCAAAGACATTTCACCAGCTGATACCCTAGATGTGCTAATTAATGTGCAAGAAATCTAATTTAAACAGTAACAAAAATGTCATATTCCAAGATAAGTGGACTCTCACTTGTGGCAGAAAGAGCTTGGCTCTATTAAAAGAGCCTGTAGTGTATGGTATTGCATATACTTGAGCAAGGTATTTCAGAAAGCAAATACAGTAGAAGGTTGCAGTTGCACAAGCTGCAAATTAGAACACTAATTTAGCTTGGGGATATCTCCTGTTTAGCTGAAACTTAAAAACAACATTGCAAATTCTTACTTACATACTTGCAAAGTGGGGCTAACCAGCAGAAGACTTCTCTCTGCTGCGTAAGGGTTATCATAAAGTGACAGATCTCACACAAACTGTTTCAGTCCTTTGCTATTTTTGATTACTCTTCCTTCTGGATGATTGGTTTCATTCCATAAGTAAATAATGACCTAGAAAATCCCTGCCTAGACAAATTTACTAGTGCACTTTCACTCCTGATGTTCTCTTCTTGCTGTTGTCTAAACTGTAACACAAACATATGCAGATGGGCTCTTGGAGCACACATACCAACCTAATAGCCAAGGGGCATCATTTAGCTCTGCTATAGAGGTACTGGTTCTTGCAAGTCCAGAGAGACTGCTCCTGCTCATGGATGCTCAGCATCCTCTCTGGCCTGAGGGCATAAACATTTCTTCTAGTAAGAACTTCTATCAAGACCAGATGAGGCACAGTGACCTTTCACTTAGATTTTTAGACTTTTAAAAAAGTAATCCATTTTCAACATGAAAATTCTACAGTATTCTAAGAATATTTGTAAAATATGATTATTAATGATCAATGTTATTTATGAATCAATTTTCATTAATATACAAGTGAACATTGAGTTGTAGATCAACAGATAATGTTTTATACAGCAAATAGTAGACAGATGGTAGATGCAGAGAAAACATTTCATAATCAAATGCACTTATCCTCAAAGTATTAGGTCAGGACACTTTTAGTCTTGATGCAGTTTCTTACACACTCTGCTTTTCATTGTCCCTTTTCTTAAACTTTTATGTTAGCAGTGCAACTTGTCACTGGAGTTCTCTCCTTCACCATCATTGTGAGCCTCCAATACTTGGAAGAAATAAAAAGGTTGAGTAAGGCAGGAGAAGGAAGGAGATTGTACGTCCTTATTGACTGTCGTTTCTAGGTCTTCCTCTTGTAACCACCTCCAGCAGCCATCTGTCATGACCACTGTCATGTACACACCCTTTGCAGAGCGTGTCCATCTGCACAGCTTGGAGCTCTGCCTTTATATCACCTCTGTCAAAAAGCAATTTGCAGTTCCCTTCTCAGATTTCTTACTGATCTCTTCAAGGTCTCAGCTCCTTTTTCTTTGCTGACTGTCTGCAGGCTTGCACTACAGCCTTGGACAATCACCTTGCTCCTCACATGGACCCTTTGATTACCACACTTAGACGCTCAGAGTGACTACGAAACCTACCTGTAAGAAACAAATTTTACCTTGTTCCCATGTTCATCTGCCACTACCAACTGAAGCTAAAATCAGATTTGTCTTGTTGGTTATGTATTGTTCTTAAGACATATGAATAGTGTTTGAATCCAAATCAAATTAATTCCTAATTGCAAAAGGCACTCTCCTTTTTTTTTTTTTACTGCACTGGTTTAGGTCAGACCTTCATGGAATTACATCATAATTCTGTGCTGCAGACTGACAAAGTAACACGACTACACAGGGAGCTATTCCACTGGGACTGAATAGTCACAATCAGGAATTGCACTGCTAAGTGACACATCAGTCCAAATCCCTCTGCATCAAACTCTGCCCACAGTGGATCAAGCCATTATCGAGGCACTCTCCTTTCACTGGTTGCTGATGGTATGGTTCTGCTGGGGTAACTCAACTGGCAGCATCAGGGTTGTATCCTGTTAGGCTGGGCTGCCTTGCAAGGTTCAAGCACTGGCCATTCCACTGCATTTCTAGTGCTGCCCAGTGCACCACACTCTGCCTTTTTTTCTTTTATGAAGCACGAACAGGAGAAAATCATCTTGAATCAATGTCAGCAGACACCATGTTTCAGCGAGGCTGCTCTCTGTAGCAACATTTTTTCAGCCACAGCACTGATAAGAAAAACAACTTGCATAAGAATCTGGTTTTGGTGATACTAAAATTGTAATCTGATAATGAAGCAGTACAGTTATAGACTGTTATAATTAGTGGTTATAGACTTTTATATATTATTAGTTATAATCTCCTGTTGTGACCTTCTTCATGAATCTCACGGCTAGACAATATCTAAGTGGCTACCATGCAGTGGGTGAAATGAGAAACTCAATCTTTTAATGAATGTCTTTTAAGCTTTTAATGACATACATGTCAATTATAATTATGTGGATACATAACTGCTAATGTTAGGTATATTTGTTGCCTCTGGGTGATCCACCATAAAAAAAACCCCAACCTTCTTAGAGACATCCAAGTTTATTTATGAGATTTATATGTGTGAGAGAGAAAGGCACCTTTAAGACAAGTTATTTAAAAGTGTAATTCAAACCTCTGAGTTCTAGATTCTCCTTTAGTCTGCTGCAACACTCAGCAATGCATCTGCATACTCTTTACAAGGCACTGGATAAACATTGGGAAATGAAAGGCAATCCGCAGGTTAAATTTAGTATAGCAGCAAGAACACTGTTAAATTTGCAGGAGTTCTGTTTTTGATCAGGTCTTTCTTATTTTTACTTTTTTTTTCCCTATAAGCTTCTGATTGCAATAATCAGTACTGAAAACTTCACGTTACACTGATTTTCCCCACCTAAGCATGGAGAAATAGAACCTTTTAATTGAACACACTGTGAGGTCTCAGATTGATTTAAAGGCAACCAGCTTGTTTCACAGCTACCTACATGAGGAAATAAAAGGAGATGTCAAAGGCAAGACATGCAGGTTGACTTGACCAGCTATTCCTCTCCAGGAACAAGGTTCCCTACTCCACTGGCATGAGTATAAAACAGTGTATTATCCGAGATCCCCAAGTCTGGGAGATGATTCTGTTATATAAAACACAGTCTCACCCTTACCTCCCACTCCATTTTGACAGCACATCAACATTGCTGACATATTTAGCAATACTGCCATTTTCAATGCAAGCCCAATTCTGTAGATTTAGAGGCATAAAAGGCTCAGACTTTCCACACTGAAGAGTATGCACCAAAATATAAGTGGTGCTCTGGAAAACACTAGAGCCCATTTAATCTACTAAACACTAATAAATAACTTCTGACATTACTGATGTAAAATTTCAGTTGTTTTGACAGGACACACTACCAAATTCTCATTGCATGGCATTTTAAAACCAATCTTAATTATAGTTATGTGAACTATTGTGGCACTCCATACAGACACAGAAAACAGGGGCTGGTCTCTTAGTTAAGCAGCACAAGCCAGCGGAATGACATTTTTCCTATTTTTCCTACTTTCTGTGCTCTCCTAGCAGATAGTTTAAGAGCTTTTTTCTCATTGCATTTTCATAACAAGCAGTTTCTGTGTCACAGATGCATTTTTTCCTTCTTCAAGGCAGAGTTAAAAAATGTAAGCTCAGCCCTCTCTTGCCAAGCAGAACAGATGTCAGAGCACAAACTCAGCGCTGGCTGGAGCCACTGGCGTTTTGTCTGGATAATATCGCAATGAATTCAGGCAACCAGATGCGTCTGGCTGGCATTCACAAACTGCTGTGTCAGTGGTGATGTCAGGGTTCAACACTGACTGTTTCTAGAATGAGGCACAAGGGAGGAGCACAGAAATGAAGTTCTGTTTTTTTTAAAAAGAAAGTTCTGCAATAACGAAGGTGTAAACTCTCAGCAGTCCCAGCGGGAGCAGAATGCTAAGCAACACACAACATCCTGTCCTCAGTTACTTTTAAATGTTAATAGTGAAATATATCATTTGAAAACAGATGCCAAAGTGGAGAGATGATTTCCCTTGTTAGAAGCATTGTTTCTTTCAAAAGCCCAAGTGAGTGTTACCCTGACTCCTCAGGTCTTACACTGATGAAATTGCCCTTTTCCAGCTACAAAGACACCACTGCAAGGATTTTAAGCAGCTTTCTTAGATACCTGCTTCTCGAACCAGCTTTTATACCATTACATTTCAAGGCACAGGAGATACATACCTGGTATGTTTCTACGGGCTTTGTTTCCATGTTTAGATCCCAAACCTTGACTGTGAGGTAATCCCTTGTTAGCATGTATCTACCGCTGTGACTGAACTTGACATCTGACACTGAAGAGATGATTTCTGAAAAAAATGATCTGTTACTGGGGTCTTCTGGTTCTTCATAAACTGTTCAAAGGAAAAGAAACAAGAGAGAAATTAGAATTCTACTTTAAAATGCTGCTGTACAATCCGAACTGTACATTTCTTGTGAAATGCGTCATTCATCGTACCAAGGAACATGAGAAAGAATTCATTATACTTATATTATATTTATATTCATATTATATTAATATTTATATATTATATATTTAATCTTTTAGCTTTATGTAAAAATACAAACTGCAAGATTTAAATATTACAACAAGTAATACATTATTATATATATAATACATGGCTATGGGGGCAAAGCATCACGGGAAATGATGTGAACACACCAGTTGGCTACAGCTGTCTCTAGCAAAGGAGTTAAACCTATGGTCATCCTTTCTGGGATCCACTCATCCTGCTTCCTGACATAATGCAATCCAGGTGTCCCTGTCACCCTGTCAGATGTACACGTGGTCCCACAACAGTTACTCAAAGCTTGCCCTGGCTGCCAGACCCAGCTAGCCAGTCTGCAGGCTGTGGTCAGGTCTGAAGGCACCTGAGAGTGAACACGACAACTTCGCAAAGCAATTGCAAACTGCAGTCAGCTCTTCCTGAGAGGTGAGCAGACCACAGGCAGTGAGCTACCATGTGGCTACATGAGCCACCCAGGTGATGTGCATCTGCTGACAGCTCTGTGCTAGGCTGGAGGTGCTGGTTAGCCGTTCTGAGCGCTGCACAATCCAGCAAGGCAGGGGATCATGAAATATTGCTGATAGTACCTCCACACAAGGAAATCTAGCTCTGGTAGCTAGGAGATCAGTCATCCTTGTTCGGCTCTACATAATGATGATACTGGATGACTCACACTTTGCAGGAACCTGAAACAACCAGTGTCAGTGGGCTCTACTTCATCTATTGCAAGACCACTAATCACCAAGGTCTCTTCATCCCTTCCCCAAAGCGTGCACTAGCTCTGCCTACCTGCCTACCAGGTGCCTAGAGCAACTCTCTGCAGGTACCTGTGCCTCTGTGATCTAAATGACCTCGTATGGTAAGCTTCAGAAGTCTTTCAGTTCTCAGAAAAATCAGTTGGATTTTGGCAGCTGTGTCTATAGCATTCTTTGAAAACTGGCAATTTAGTAAGTGTCATTTTCAAGTTTCAAAAGCAGGTGAAGAAAAGCTGTGTGATGAGACCTGAAAACTTGTTGAAAGCAGAACAACTTTTTACTGTCAGTCAAAACAGGTTTTTGTGTAGTCCACTGGAACATTCTCAACTAATTCATCTATGACTATGACTCAGACTGTTGAAAGCAACAAGGTTACAGTTTCCATCAGGTGAAATACCATTCTCCTGGAAGTTATGGGTGAGTAAGTGGGTGAAGTATGTGGGGTAATGCAAAAAAATTATGGGCAATTTTCTTTGGGGGCGGGCAGTGGAATGCAGCCAGGCGGGCACACGAGAATAAGGTCTATATTTGAACATGTTCCATGCATCTAAATGGCAATGAACTACTTCAAAAAAAGGGGTAAAAAACTTTTCAGACAGACTGTAAACGAACAACTTTAAATAGCTCTTTAAAAATTTGCGTAGACATTCTGCAAAGCAGGTATTTTGTAATTATCCTGTCAGATTCTCAATAGAAGTCTGACGAGCATAAAGCAATTATCATTTCTCATACCTCTTCCCTTTAATCTGTCCAAACTATGTACTCAGCTGGCAGGAATTTCATCCTGCTAATTATGATGTGAAGTTGCTATTAAAACCAGGAAAGAAAAAAAAAAAAAAAAAAGGCAAAAAACCATCACACTAACTGAACTATACCTTCCTTTTTAGCTGAGATGTATTTTCTATGTCTCTCATCCAACTGGATACTTTGGATTTTGTTAATTAATGAGATTAAACCATTTCATCCTTTATCTGCACTGCTTCTTGCTTTTCTATCCTTTCCACAGTAAGTATTAGAAAGACTTTGATTAATTAACTACAGAAACTAATGCAGGCACGAAAGCTTTGTATCATTACAGACAGAAAGACAGTGGTAGAAATTTTAGTAGCAGCAATTCTTTGCAGATAGCATAACCGTGCCTGGAAAACTGCTTTAGGAAATGAAGAAGCAGCTCTCAGTGTTACAGAGAAAGCCTAGCAACTAGCAGCATACACCTGGGAAACCAGAACAAGGTACTGGCCTCAGGAAATGAAGGTGACTTACAGTGGGCGTGGATCTTAGCTATTTCTGGTTTAGCACAGAATCCTAAGGTTGGAAGGGACCTCAGGGATCATCTAGTTCCAACCCCCTGCCATAGGCACAGACACCTCCCACTAGTACAGGTCACTCAAGGCCTTGTCCAACCTGGCCTTGAACACCTCCAGGGAGGGAGCAGCCTCAACCTCCCTGGGCAACCTGTGCCAGTGTCTCACCACCCTCAGTGGAAAGAACTTCCTCCTAACATCCAGTTTAAATCTCTCCTCTTCCAGTTCAAACCCATTGCCCCTTGTGCTGTCATTGCAAGACCTTGTAAATAATCCCTCCCCAGCTTTCCTGTAGGCCCCCTTCAGATACTGGAAGGCTACTATAAGGTCTCCTTGAAGCCTTCTCTTCTCCAGGCTGCAGAGCCCCAACTCTCTCAGCCTGTCCTCATAGCAGAGCTGCTCCAGCCCTCTGAGCATCTTCGTGGCCTCCTCTGAACCCGCTCCAGCACTTCCATGTCCTTCCTGTGCTGGGGGCTCCAGAACTGCACACAGTAGAGTAATTGTACACAGCATCAACATAAATTTTTTGCGTGCACTGCAAAAAACCCCAAGTTAATTGGAGACAATAACTCTGTCAGCTTGGACTTCAGCCTCAGCCTCCTCAGGCTGGTAGGAGAAAGCATGGTGCTAGGCCACCATTTGCAAAAGCAAGTTTGGCATCCTGCACTGGAATCACATTTTCTCTTTGTTTCAGGTTAGACTTCTCTTTTGGAGGCTGCTCTTATGCTAGAGGGCAATCAGCACCCAAAACATGAGATTTCACATCTGGCTTACTGTTCTGCATCTAAATAAATCTTGTTAGACCAAGATTTGAAATAGGAACTTCCATAGAATCATAGAATGCGTTGGGTTGGAAGGGACCTTTAAAGGTCATCTAGTCCTACCTGTGGACTTGTTTTTCACTCAGCCTTGGAAAGCATAACCTCCCATGTCCTCATGACAGGTTTTTCTTTGTCCCATTTCCAAAGATGCCCATTTTTCAATGGAGTCACTGGCATGCTTCTGACTCCAGCACCACTGAAAATTATTTTATTTGCTGGGCAGACTTTTAATCATTGCAGGGTGTAAATTCTTGCATATGTGAACTTGAAAAAAATAGTATTAATGCTAAAAATGGTTCATATGGTGGGTGCAGAGTCACAATCCAGTGTAACATATAAAATACTGTGTTCCAAAATCCTGGCAACAAGGAGTCTGCATGATTCTCTATAGCATCTTGAGTAATGCCTTGGCTAAACTTTCAGCATTTCTTCCACCACTTCTTTTCCTCTAACATTCACTCACAGCACTGTTGAAAGGCAGAAGGTTCTCTAATACAAATATGAATAATGTTTTTAAAAACACAAAGAATGATCTACTTAGAAAGAAAGCAATAACAGTATCTGAAATAATACAGGGTAGGTGTTAGAAAAGCTCCCTCTCTAAAAGGAAAGTTTATCTGGAGCTACTTTTTATTTTTAACCTGAATTTAAACTTATATAATGGATTGATGGGATAAAAGAAATGTCAAATCTATTCAGTTAAACAAATCTTTTACTGCTTTTAAAAGAGAGAGACACCGAATATAAGCTTTGGCAAAATTTTATGTGCCTGAGCACTTGATGATAACTGCAAGGGTTTACTGTGAAATATCAGTAGACAAACCAAAGAGAAACAGAGAACTAACAAGGGAGAGACCCTTGATGATAACACTGTATACTCCTTAAGGCATAAAGATATGAAACTTGAAATTTTCTTTTACTGCCAAGCAAAAGCAGAGCTACAGATAAAACCAACTTTTTGCTATTACAAAGCCAAACATATTTTAACAAAAAGCAAAGATTAATCATGCTCTCATATGCTGCAGAACATGGGATTATCTGGGGGGGAACAAAAACAAAACCAGGGAAAACTTCAAGATGAAAGCTTACCAGCTCTACAGATTTGCTAGGAAATGCCATCACTCATAGGATAAAATTATAACAAGCCTTAAAAAACAGTAATTCCCTGTAGCAGAAAATGAAAGCTGCTTCTGAAAGCAATTTTCCTTCTACTTACAAACAATGTATGAAAGATTTTTTTCGAGAAGATACTGTTTACAGCTTGCATTCTGTCCTGGAAACTTGTGCTTTCATAGTATTTAAGTGTTGTTACTTGGAAATTCTCCATCATGAAATAACTCTTTCTCTCTCCTTCCAAAAACAATTAATGGATGCAGAAAATCACAGTATAAGCAAGGTTGGAAGAGACCTCAAAGATCATCAAGTCATCCAGTTCTTGTTCAAGAGTCATAGCTACAAATGGATAAAGACCGTTTTGGCAACACTGGAAAAAGAGGCAATGGGGTTAATGAGGAGAGAGAGGACCACAAAATCCAGAGCCAGCAAAGATGCTGTAACAAGAGAAGGAGAAGGTTCCAAGCCTGCAAATAGTCTGCAGTTAGGCTGAATTAAGGTTTTATTGCAGCTAACCTCTGGGTTACACAGGTACACAAACAAGAGGTGCATTTCAACTGGACCTGGAAACACTGGTGATGGATCATATAATCCCTCAGTGGGCTTTAAGTTCCATAAACACAGAAAACAAATGCAGTCCCAGGTCAATCAATTTACCTTCTAAATTAAGCCTCTCTTTCATTTCTGGTACTAAATGAAAACGGCTTCAATACCTGATTAAAATGTAGTGGAAAATGATACTTTAAAGTGTATGGAATTTCACCCAACTTGACAGACTAGCCACAGCAACTTGCAAAAAGAACAGGAACCAATATTCTCTCTTGATAGCTAACACTTTCCAAACAGTCTTTTTTTTACCTCTCCTAGAATACATGGTTATAATATTTTTTTTCTCATGAAACATGATCCTAAGCTAAAAATCTTACAAATTATTTAGCTATAGTATGTTGAAGTGGTAAATTACCACCATTCCCCAGGAGAGCTCTGATTTGATCCACCACATATATTCAATAAAGGTTCATACAAAAAGCGGCACGAGATGTCACTGAATTTATACACAAATACTAATCATAGTCAATTTTTCAAGCTATGACACTTGTTACTGTCCTTCAACACATAAAAACTTTTTTTTTTTTTTTTTAGTGTCATTTCATTCAAGATGTGCTCACATCATAAGCTATGTGTAGTTCTGGTCGTTCGATATGGCACAGGTCTGTCTCGAGGAGACACAAAAATGGGCAGTAACAATAACCAGAAGTATCAAATTACTTCCATGCAGGAAATTACTAAATAGACTGGAAATCCTTAGCCTAGGAGAGACTGAGTAGCTTCTAATTCAGAGTGTCATGGAAAGAATTAATATGGAACAACAGTTCACTGTCCACTGCCTTTTCCAGTCAACACGTAGGGGTCACCAAGTGAAACTAGGAAAGGGTAAGTACAGAGTAGAAGGTTCTTCATACTATGCCTAAGCAAGCTACTAAAGGTTAAACTGAATGATATTGTGAATGGTAAAAACTTTGCATAAGTTCAAAAGCAGCTGCACAAATTCAGGGAGTAAACCCCCCTCAAACATCCCAGTACTGTTATTTTACTTTCACTAAAGACCTTGAACCCCAAGTTTCCAACTACAAATTACAGAGGCTAGAGGTTACACTTACTCCATCCATACTTTTTCTCTTGATGTTGCTACTGCCCACTATCAGAGCCAGAATATTGGGCTAGAAGGACCTCTGAGCTGTCCAGGTATAGCCATTGTTATGCACTGTTTACAATCTGCTTTAGGATTTCATACACAAGAGTTCCTGAGTTCATTCTAAGTGGATCATGACCACTTGCAAAGCTCCCTTTTTGATTCATGGTCTCTTTATGCCTTTCGGCTTTGTTGTTTATATGTTATGTGCCCTACCTTTAACTATCTCTGAATATTTTATTGTTTTGTAGAAAGCAAATCCACTCATGTACGTTCACCTCCTTGAGAAATTCTCTTTCAAGATCAGGATGTTCTGCTAATGTGACAATCTTGCCTTCATGTTCTACACTGATCATAAGGTTATACATGCATATTTTGAGTCCACTTCATAAGAAGCATAAAAATACACTTGCTTTATAAACAACTAACCACAATTATTTAACATTTTATATTACAACACTCTGCAGTTGCTTATCCTGTTTCAAATGGAAAAATCAGTATCTCTTTATATTTCTACTTTCTATTTGTTTTTATGTAATTCAGAGAGCACTTCTCACTGCATTGTGACTTACACATCCTTTTCCTTCTCAGAGCAAAAACAAGTTTCTGAAGCTACCTCCACACCATGAGGGTGAAATTCCACCTGCCATAAAGCATTCTTTTATGCAATGGTCCAGTATTAAAACTAGGCATCTCATCAATACCTCTGGAGAGCATAGCTTTTAAAAGAGGAGCCTCAAATCAATATTTAAGAATCTGTTTTACCATCTGCAGTGAGTTGCTGCAGCTTGTCGCAAACCACAAGGGAGAGTGCATTAGTGCTGAAAGGCGAAGCCAGATCAATAGCTAAAGACCAGTGGGTGGGGAGCTTCACTACAGAGTTGCTTATATTAATGTGACTTGGACAGTCAGTTTGTTAATAAAGAGAAATGATGCTAAAGAGAGCAAGGAAGTGAGCTAAGATCAAGCCCCTTTAAATCTCGGTCTCACAAAGAATTATGTGCATGTTTAATGCCACGTGTTGTGAGCAATCCCATGGAGTTAATGGGACATAAAACTACTACTCCTCTACAGCCAAATTCATGCACGAGTCTTTCCATTCTTGATACATAAGGCTAGTGATAAGCCAGGATTTTCTCCCTCAGTAAAATGGGACCTTGAAAGAATAATGTTGGTTTCAAGAGATTTTGAAAAGTAGGAGTTGTTGCTATTAAAAAAATAAAGCAAACAAGACAGGAATTTTAACAGCCTGAATAATTAAAGCACTCTTACAGCAATTATTTGCTTTATCTGTGTGTGGTTGGGGAAAAGGGGTTAATGAAACACCTCTTCAATCATAAATCATTTAACCATTGCTTCGGGCTTTTCTCTTTCACTATTTGATAGCTAGAAGTATATAAATCAGTGGTGGGCTTTTTTTTTTTCCCTCTGATTTAATTTTAACACATCTTGCACAACTTGAGGAAATACTATATTGACATAATTGCATTTCTGTAGAAACAGGTTTGAATTTTCATTAGCCATGTTTCAAATGTCTTTATTATACATCCATCCAGACGGGATGGAATGGAAGCTTTGGAGCCCAGGCTAAAGGCAAGCTTTTACCAAATTTCAGTGGGATTCCTGCACAAGATAGGATTCCTTCCAGGATCTAGTTTAGCATGCATGAAATTGTAGTAACAGATCTTTAGTGACAGCCATAATTACAAAATTATCAGGATACAGGCATGTTTTCTCATCGGGGGTATTAAAAATCAGCAGTGAATATATCCCTTTGTGGAGCATGCTTACAAAATAAATCCAGAATTAGGCTAAAGAGAAAGAGCCTTCATTAAAGCACAGGGTCAGGTCGTTATGGAAGCTCAGATAAATTTCACTCCTGCCACATGAAACCTTACAGATTTTGCCTGAAGTGGACTTTACTTCAGCCATGGCCTCTCAATGCACAAAGGAAGAATGGAGGCTGTCTCTCTCTCTCAGATGATAACCTGACATTAGACCAGATGCAAAAATAAAAAGCATGTTTTAGATGTAGAGCTCACATAAAAGAAAAACAAGTTGTCTCTTTCCCAGTCATACAATAAGCATCATTCATTTGGAAAGGTCAATATTAATTAGCAAATCCAGCAGGGATATTCTGTCACAGGCTTTTTTGTGCATCTGGTTGTTCTCTGTTGCAAATGAAAGATAATCCATATTAGGCTAGAGGTCCGAAAGCTGTCTTGTCTCTGGAATTCCAACCTCTGTTAAACAAGGAGTAAATACAATTAATTTTAAAAAATTAACACGTTCAAGTAGATTATCCTTGATTTTTGGTTTGCTTCCACAGTTCTGAATTCTTAGGTTTAAAATCAAAGGTAATTTAAAAAAAAAAAAAAAGGTGCAGATAATCAAATTGGGTTACATGCCAAATGACAGGAGCGTGGCATTGATCCTTGGGGAAGGGCTGGCATATCTTTCATGCCTGGATTTCAAGTGAAAATACAGAAAAGGTCTCTCAAAGGAAAAAGAATCCACTGTGATCTTGGGGTAGTGTCTTTGGGTCAAAAAACCAAGCCCCAAATTCACTCTACATTGCTCCAAAGACCATTTTATACTTTGAAGATATTGATTATTCATCCCACAGAACTGGGGAAAAAAGTCCAAAGAAGATGGCTGTTAGGATTGCCTGTCATCTACAAATGCTCTTTGGTCAAAGGGAGGGGGGCTCAAAAAAACTCCTGCTATAGACCCAGATGTCAGAAGCTTGTGAAGTCTGCAAGGAGGATGGAAAAGCATGAACATCAGTCACGGAGGCTAACTGCACTACGCAACCTCAAAGTCTGCGTTTCAAAGAGCACCACAGCACACAGAGCAACGAACTTAAAACTGCAGCTCCTCTTTTCTTGAAGAATTTTGCTGTAGATTTTCCACATGGGTAATGGATAATTAGAAACAGGAGTTTAGTCTACAAATACTGAAAAAAATAACTCTAAAAAGCCCTTGAAGCAACACACAATATTTAATTAGATGACAACTTCTGAAGTACGCAATGACTTTAAGATATCAAGGCACTTAGTATCAACAGGAGTTAAACTCAAGTGATTTAAATTTCCATTTTGCCTAACTATACAGTTTCTATTTACCTCTTAATACTTGGTTTAATAATTCTGATGAATTACTGGAAAAGTTCTTTTTGTTTGCTTGGTTTTTTCCCAACTTCACATGCTCAAGCTTAGCCTTCTTTAGCTGGCTGCTTTGAGAGATGATTTGTTGAAACAGCCATAGGCACCCTCCAGTCTACAAGCTGTTTGGAAGAATGATATCATCTCCATGCACATTTATGAGGAGCTCTGAATGTAATACCAGCAAGAAAAAACCAAAACCAAATTAGTGACTATTTAGTAACTGAGCAGGTGCACATTTTACTGTTAGTCTTTTTTAGTCAGGATGCTTTTATTGCAACAGTACCCTTATGCTTGTTGACTTGTCACCTGCACCCCTTGCATGAGTATTTATGGAAATTGGGTTGGGGGAAGTTTTACTCCCTGGATGTTCTCAGCTAACTGCTCTAACAGTGGCACTTTTCCAGCTGTTAGTTTCCCTTGTTTTGCCACCATCACAGCTTTCCCACATGCTGCCTTCTTTCTACACCATACTGCCATTCATGTTGCCTGCACACCTCAAAGATGACCTTTGAGTGGTTTGCCACACATGCTATTTAGAAGAAAGCTTCCATATTATTCAGATTAATTCCCTACTTCTTGCTGCTTAAGCCTGACTTTCAGATCTGTTTTAAATCTTTACCTATAACCCTATCAAGCACTGCAAAAACACCTTCCTTATTCCCATCCCTCTAAAATTCTAAACAAGCAGGGACATTCATCTCTTTTTTCACCTCCTCTCCAGAATACTTTGATGGAATCCTCTCCCACTATTTGTGAAGTCTGATAATAACATGGAACAGTATTATTTATATATCTCCTCTATGGTTACAGATTGGTCTTTCCCAGATACCCATTTGTAACAGCCACCTGGTTTACTTCTGATTGCTCACCCAGCATTGCATGATCCATTAAAGAGGTGATATAAGAAGCAGTTTCGGGTAGTCCATTAGAAGAAAACAACAATTTTTGTCACACCTTATCAGTATCTCAATGACCATTTAAAACTCAGCTACTGACCTGTGTATTCTTCCAATGCCTCATGGGTAGATTCAGTGGTGTGAGATCATTTTTCTAAAGGACAAAGGTCCCCATTACAACTCATCCCAGAAATTGGCAGCTTGGTAATAAATCTCAGCATAGGCACCAAGGATGAATAGATGGAAAAAAATCTCTTGTCTCTTCCATGTCAGAGCCATGAAAGATTTATAAGGGAAACCCTGTAGTACTGCTGTCACTAATGCTGAACAGAGAATTTGCCACTGAGTTAAGCAAACCAGAAGTCTTCAAGAATACTGCAATTTATTAACATCCTGTATCAGTGACTTACACTACAGATATTACTATGCAATTCATTTACACTGTATGGCACAGTAACTATTCATGGCACTTGTACAAATGGAAGGGCCCTTCCTCCTTAAGCTGCAATTGACTTTAGCCCAGCTGTAGAGATTTGGGTAACATGGGAGTCTGAAAAAGGAGTAAACCCAGAAGTTTCCAACATTTACTCAGCGTCCAGGCACTTTTCGTAAGTTTTGTAGTGGATATTTTATCCCTAAAAATATGCAAATCCATTACAATCTAAAAACAGCACTGAAATACTTGCCAAGTTAAGAAAGCAGGGCTGCAAGGCAGAACATGATTTACAGTGACTAGGAAAGTTACTGTACCTGAGAAGTCAGTGAAGTCAGCTTGGGGGAGAGGTGAGGTGAGCTAGGAAAGTAGGGTACTGATCGTACACATGTACCATATGTAGAACAACTCTAATCAGGAGTCAGATGCACAGTGAAAGCACTAAAGACAGCCGTGCAAGTATCTGCTTTCCCAGACTGTTTTTTGTGACATTTCCTTCTAGATTGCTATAGTTTTTTTATCATAGAATAGAATCACAGAATACATTGGGTTGGAAGGGACTCCTGAAGGTCATCTTGTCCAACCCCCATCCCTGCAGCAAGCAGACACATCTTTAACTAGATCAGGTTGCTCAGGGCCCCATCAGGTTTGACCTCAAATGTCTCCAGGGATGAGGCCTCCACCACCTCTCCAGGCAACCTGTTCTAGTGTTTCACTACTCTCAACTGTAAAAAAACTTCCTCCTAAATCTACCCTGCTCTACTTTAAGACCACTGTCCCTATTTCATTAATTTTGCTTGCCTCTGAGAGGTCTGCTCAAACCACTTCAATCAGCAGCATGTGGGCCAATTCCTTTTAATGCTTTGGAAGTTCTGCTATTGCTGTACCCATTTTGTATTGTACATGCGTATGGAGACACAGTCAGCTTCTCATTGAGTTTGATTTGAGTTCAGTGCAGCAATGCTACATTAAATGTCTATTTTCTAACTCACAGGTCTGGAAAATGGGGTTTAATCAATGACCATTAGACCTTGCTCTCCCTTCTGGCATAAAATGCCTTCTTTCATCCAGAGTTACTGTATCCTTGTTTTAATAAGCCATGATTGGCATTTGGCACTGACTTACACAGAGGCCTTATTAGGAGGAAGAAATGAAAGCATTATGGAACAAGACAATTAAGTGGGACAGGATAACTCACAGCAATGTACCAGATTGTGTTGGGCTCACATTTCACTTCATGGTATTGAATTTGCCCTACGAGTACAAGGGCAAAGAGAGCTAACAAAGGTAAAACACTTCTCTGCTTAGGAAATTGTCCTGAAAGGCTATTTTCTGTCATTGGAGACCACGTCTTAAGAGTTCAGAGAACATGCACTTCTCCTTGCAGCCAAAAGGCCTAGTTATAGGCTCTTTACTACAGTTACTGTAGTTTAAAAAATAGTTTGAGTGCTAAATCTGTGCACCATTTATGCCTCAATTAAACCTTTGAATATTTTCTTTCTCCCTTCCCACCCCTACTAATAAAGTCCACCTACCTCAAAATGTTCAAGTAGGAACTGACTGACATAAAACCTCTTACATGTCCCTGGCACTAAAAGAATTTCTCCTGATTTTCTTTCCCAGTGTTTCAACATTGCAAAAGAAACTGAAGACCCAATTCTGTGAGATGGAAGTGTCCTGGAAGCCTCAGTCCTGAAGGTGGCTAATGCATAGCCAGCACAGTGCATTCATTAGGTTCTCAGCCATATTCTGTCTTATCTAAACTATAAAGAGTTGATAGTAAAACATTATGAACGTGCATTTTCCTTCATCCTTTACTTGGAGAACAAAGACAACTCCACATTGAACATTTTACTTCCTTGCTTTTATGTAGGTTTCAAATATGAACTGTCATGAATTGCTGGCTTCAACTCAAAAGTCTCACAGGCTACATAAAAATCCCTTCAGTACAGGTGATACATTCTACCCCAACCCATTTTTTCCCAGTAATACTTACTGTGTTATGCCCTCTGTGTCTATCCAGACACATGATCGAAAAGGTGCATATGGGGAACATTGGGCTAAATTTTTAGGAAGAATGCCAATATTTTTTTAATCCAGAAATGGGATTCAAAACTTTGAAGGCATTTGAAATGACAAAATTTACTTAAATACTTCCACCTCACCCCATCCCCAATATTCCCTTCAGCTGGAGAGCTGTGGGTTCTTCACTGATCCATGCAGTAAGAACCCACAAGGGTGACCACCACTCACGGACATGACTGTTATCAAGTTCATAACTAATACTTGCATGGATGAGAAAATCTTCCTCCTTTTGCTGTTTTATTTTCAGCTATGCCTGCAAGTGAGAAGCCACCACACTGGGCTAGGCACACACCTACAGGCTACTGAAGAAGTGAGACTCAAGGTTCAATAAAACAAGGACTTACGCTTGGAATGTTTGTCACAGAGAGCTGATGCCCTCATGTCGCAGAGTCTCAGGGATCCTTTGCTGCTGCTGTAGACAAAGAGATTGCAGTGATGGGGATGAAACTCAGAGGCAGTAATCACTTCTGTCAGGTCCTCCATGTTGGCTGGCTTTATATCTACAATGTCTGAATGGAAGTTTGGTTAAGGAAAACGCAGTTGTATGCAGGTAAGCCATGACTCTTACTGCCTTCTGGAAGGAAGCAGGATTATCTAAACACCCATACATTTAATGCTTTCAGACAAGCACATACTCATTCATTTTGCAGTAGGATGTCTTGAATTTTCCACACCTGCCCCATTTACACCAAACTCAAAAAGCTGCAAGTCAACACTGGGTTTACAGCAGATGCTATTAGTAGGTCAATGTTTGTCCATGCTGTGCAGACATCAGTGGAACAGTATTACAGGGGATTTAGTATTCTCACCTTCAATAAAACTACTGGGGAGCAGGTAACTGTATGTCCTGTAGTCACTGCTGAAATCACTACTCTATTCCAGGTAATAGTGACTACTGACAGGGAGCAATGTACAGCTTGGATCTGCTCACTCCAGTAAAGGCTCACTGGCTTTTATGATTGTGCAATTTAAGCTAAAAAATAAAAAAAAAATTAAAAAAAAAAATATATATATATAAATGTAGCTTAAGTTAAAAGCCTCAATCAATAAATGTACTTTTTTTTTTCAAAGGCAAATGTGTCAAACAAGCATTTATACAAATAGTTTTGTGTGAACATATTCTGATATGTTTCTTTTAAAAACTGTGCACAGTATTAGTTTTGCTCTTTGGATATTTGCAGAAGAGGTATCCAAAATGGCATTCTTAGGGGTTAGGTAAATGATGCTCACTGATGAAATCAACACAAATTCCTGCAACTCGGAACTGTGCATCTGAACTGTTTAAGCAGACATACCTGGAACAAAAATAGATGAAAGATCTAGTGTCCCAAGCACAAACCTGTCAGCTGGATCACCAAAGATCATCCACATCAAGTACAGCTCACATAACACTTCTCCTGCACCTATATATACTCATAAATACTACCTGAGCTTAATAACCAGAACCCAATTAGCCTGCACTTGGAGGAGGAGGCCAGCCTGTGGAAGGTTGCTTATAAAGAAAAGAATGAAAGGAGGAGTCCCATGAGGGGGCTGTAAGAAAGCGGTAGGTGTAGAAGCATAAAATGAAAGAAGGATATATATGTAAAGCAGTACATTTAAATAAGATTGCACATTTTCATATGGCCCTCAGCCATCCGCTGCAGATAAGCCATCCAAATGTTAACAAATCCTCTGAACAAGAGGAGGAACAGTTCCCCATTCTGCTGATGAGGCTGTGCGAGAGGCAATAAAGGATTTGCATAAGATCACATGGGAAATGCATGACAGAACAAACCCAGATCTACTGAGTCCCAGTTCGGTGCCCTAAACACAAATCATCTCACTGCCTGGATTCCCCAAACATAAAAATTGAATCAGCTGATGTTCAAAAGTTAAACATCTCAGAGGATAAGATAAATGAGAAAATCTGTTTTACTGATGCCAAGAGAAATCATGTATCAGGATACTAAGCCTGGTTCTGTTCCCACTGTGCCCACCTCTCAAATGGAAGACCTCTAATTGATTTCTGTGGGAATGGGGATACAGCCTATCACTACCTTTACAGTTCCTACTTTGATCTTTCCCCAAAATGCAGATCTGGGTCACCACATTGAAATTTAGCATAATACAAGAGATTCAGAGATAATTATCTTGATGACTTCGTAGAGACAAACACATTACACTGATTTATGTTGGGTTTTGTTGGGTTTACACTTTGTAAAATGACCCAAACTAGAACTCAGCCGGCTGGAAGTTAAGGACTGAAGCTCTATTTACAGCTTAGCACAATATACAAGCAGAGATATACACTATATACAGGAATATTTACAGAAATATACAAGGTAAAGGTAATACAGAAACACAACACCCCTCCCAGAAATCAGAGACCCCAGGAGGGGCTCCCAACCACCCTTCCACCTTCTCCCCACCCCTATACCTTACCCCAAGGTTTGCCTTACACGCAAGGTAAATTTGGAGGACTGACCAGGGGGTTTAGAAGAAAAGTGGTTAGTGAGGTTACTCATCAGAGAGGAGAAAGCCAGAAGCTAGACAGCCCCAGACACTGTGCCCCAGAGACTGAGTTATCTATGTTTTGAGTACTTTTTCTTAAACATCTCAGCAAGCCTATGAGTGAAGTAGACATCACCACTGTTTTCCTTTCACAGCTTGTAATATTAATTTTCTCTATTAAAATATTCCAATTAGCCTCAAACCAGCACAGTGGTTTAAAAAGGAAAGTATCAGCAAAACTATTACTATCTTAAGACATTTACTAACAACTGGGCATGAATTAATGTTGCATTTCAACTGCACTCCCACTTCACTGCACTATCACACTTGCATCCATCTCTAAGAATCATCGTGACTGATGTTAGTGCAATGAATATTAAGATGTAGCAACTTTGATTTATCCCTTTTATAAGGCATCACTAAATATTCTGGAAAATCAACAAGAAAAAAAAAAACCTTTGTTCTGTTATTTGTATTTGGTGAATATGTCACAAGAAATACCTTTAAGTAAAAGCAATTTCTTTCAGTCATTGAATTGCTTTCTGGAGTTTGGAGAAATTACAGTAACTCAATACAAGAACTTCACCTCTCAGCAGAGGGATGAATAATTGCTGAGTGATGAGAAAGATATAAAATATAAATAGAGTATGTGAAAACAGTCATGGGAAGTATCATTTTTCCGGTTGCTGAAGACAACACTGATGAATTTCCCCTCATTGCATGAAATGAATAACCCTACTCTGAATAATGAAATTAAATATTCCATTCTCCTGCCAGAAAAGCAGAAAATACTTGAAACAGACTGCATTTCCAGATGTGATCAAAATCTCCACTGAGAAAGAACCTCATTACCTACTGAGGATCATAGGAAAAATGCACCATTGAAAATTCATCATTTTGTTAGATTTTGAGAAAAAAAAAAACCACAACACTTGTATTGAAGTGAACAATCAAGGGAATAGAAGTGCAGAAGAGATTTACCCCAATTGTATTTGTAATAATAGATGGGAAAACGGTCTTTGCTTTGACAACTACAGAACCCAATGTATCAAAAGAAGATGATGTCACACAAAAGAACATTTTCCTCCTCTTATGATTTTTGCCATCTATTTGAAAACAATCAAGTACAGCTTGACATGTGATGTGTGGGAACTGTATTTAAACTAGTACGACATGGTAAGGGCAAGCATTTCCCTTGGGATAGTTCTCATTTCTGTTTTTTCCATTTTCCCTTTGTGTCTTATTCTTCCTTTTAAGCACAACATCACATGGCAAGAAAATATTTTTTAAAAATTGGACCAGACAGTGTGCTTCAGAAACAGGTCCTTTGGTGAACTTGAAGAGCTCAAAGAAGAGGGAACCTGGCAAAAACTGATTAAAAGACAATTCTGTTGCTAAAGGGGAAAGTATTCTAATGTCACAAATCTGCAGAGTTGCCTCCTATGCTAATGGCTTCCTTTGCAACTGTCTGAAGTGAGGCATGGTGTTCACTTACATCTGAAGTACCAGTCACATCTGGCTCCTGCTGCACCACATGCAATATGGTGAGTTTTCAGAGTGTGGACAAAACAATAAGGATAAAAGCAATCTAAGAAAGACAGAACACAGAGTTCACCACTGGCAGTGCACTAGGATACAATTCTGTTGTCCTAACAAAGCTGGTGTTCCTGTGCCTCAAAAAGGGTAGGAATTTTGCCTAAGAAAATGAAAATGAAAAAGACTTTCACACTGCTTTTGACTCTCAAGCATGCTTGCCAAGAATGAGGCATTTAGGCCCTTGCAAGATACTTGTGTTAAGGGAAGGCTGAACTGGCACCTTGCCAGAGATGAGTTGGAATGCATTTGCAGACTTTTAATTCATCAGCATTAAAAAAAAGTAACAGAAAACATCTTCTTGCTTACAAAAAATAGAACAGGTCTGTCTCTGTTAACCCAACTGTTTGCCACTTCATATACCAGGTATCCCCTCCATTGCTTGGTGCAATGAAACAGGATAAAGCTATGAAGAGGCCACTAGATTTTTCTAGATGCTTTCCACGGCAAAATGAAAATGGAAAGTCTAGTATGCCTGGAGACCACAATGGTGACAGTTGATACAACCAGAAGTTAAAGTGGGGAAAGGCAACGTAACCTTTAACTTTGGCTAAGAGTCTCTGTGTTGCTTGTACCAGATTACTAAAGAACAGAGGTTAACGTAGGGGAGCAAGCAGGCAGGACAGGAGCTGATGGAGAGGAGAAAGAAGGCTTACAGGGAAAGGTCTGAAGGAGGGGAGGGGGAAAGTAAAACAGTGCGAGAGGAAAGAGCATAAGGAAAGGCATGATTATCAACCTGCAATGATACAGTGTGAGGGATGTGATCTGAGATTCAGTTACATGGCATGTTTGATTCTAATCCGGCATGTTGTGCTGCTGTTGTGCAGCTGATATTAAAATGAGGACGACAGGAGGATTTGTTCCATTGCTTCTGGGCCACTGATCTAACAGAAATATCCTCCTCTGGGAGAAATCACTTCATAAAGTTCCTTTTAGCACAGGTTGCAAAGATGACCCTCACCTTGATCCAAAATTCACATGAATCAGACTTCTCCACTTGATCAGCTAGAATACAAACGAACATAACTGCTTTAGGCTCACGCCAAAACATGTATAAGGAGAATGTGGAAAATACATAAGGTTTGTGCTGAGAGAAAAAAAGGGTTCAGAATGAATTTCCATGTATGGTAATAGAAACTTAGCAGTGGCCTCAAAACAGATTAAATTCTCTTTGAAGTGAACAGTATGCATAAAAAAACAGCTGTTTTGTCTTCCTGAAACCATCGAGGAATTCCCTAAGAAACTGAATTTTGTAGACAACAAAGTTGCAACTCAGAAGCCATAGTACGTAGAGGATTGAGACTTGTATCATTATTTTGAAATCATTCTTCATATGATTTGAGGGTTCACAGCAAGAAGGAAATAATTGGTACAGGAGGATGAAAGCTGCAGGAAAAAGAAAAACTAACTTACCTCCCCTTTATGCAACTGCAATGGAGGATGGAGGTTTTCTTTAGCAAGCCAGACAGAATTTTCCATACCAACTTTATAAGAAACCCCAAATTCTCATCTTTCTTATTTCAATATGTGCTGATGTGATTACTTCCATTTTTACCACTGTGTGGGACTTGGGTTTTGCAGTTTTTAAGCACTAAAAAAAAAAACCCTTTCAGCATATCTTCCCAAATCTGGCTGTTCCCTGTTTTCCACATAGGTTTCTTCCAGCTCCTAATTTTGTCTGCATCTCACACCTACATTCTAACACAGTCCTAGAAAGATTCCCTGACTAGTAGCTGAAATCAATAGCAATTCATAGAAGCTGCCAGGGCTTCAGTTTAGGGTAATTGATTACTGTGGTCCTGCTGAGGCTCTACACTTTTAATATAAGCATTTCTCTGAGTGGTTTCCTCTGTTAGTCATTTAGTGCAGGCTATTTTCATTACAAGGAGGGAACTGTGCTGCTTACAAATCAAGCTCTACCAGTTTTACACTTCCTAGGTGGTGGTTTTATCACTCCTATACCATGTGCCAGCTGAGGGAATTAATTCCAAATAGCTGTAGTTTTCTTCCGTGTTGCATACATCAGGGGAGCAGGGACAGAATCTGGCCTTAGTATGCTTGATATCATCATGATCTGATTATGTCAATCTTTTTAAGAAAGAAGCAAGCCCTATCTTTTAAATAACCATTCACGTTCTCCTTTCTTCTCATTTCTTAAAGTTAAAATTGTGTTTTCACTGCTAAACGACAATTCTACAGCAGGCATGTCATGGCAGCAAGGACACCACTGAATAGGGTCCAACTCCTGAATCTCTGGCTTTCAGCCTTGTCAGTTTCTGGAATGGATTGTCAATAGGTTAATGGATTTGGCCTTTTCTTCAAATTCCAGTGTTTTACCTTGGGCAGAGAGATGACCCAGTATTTATATTCTAAGTACCTCTAATAGCCACGGTGTCGATGCTTTTAATCACACAGCATTTGCTCACTGCTCCACTAAAAGCATGTGCTGTGTGGGTTATATTAAAAGCCAAGAGAGTTGCAATTACATTGTCTGTACCATTTCACTCCTCTGAACCACAAAGCAGAAACTGCTGCATAAGTGTGTGCTCCTTCAAGCTGTTTTGGACTTAGTATCTGTTAATGCAAGGTATTGATCCATTCTTGAAAATTACTCAGTAGTGCAATGTCAGCTCAATTCCACTTTTAATTTCATAGTCTTTATAACAATGATGTTTTAGACATCATACTGGAGTTGGGACCTCTGGCAACAGCCTCACAACCAGTGGTGATTTGCTGAAAGTATTGATTTAAATGGCTTGATTTTGATTGGCAATAAAACCTTCCACAGAAGGTGTTTAGATGATACCATCATGATACAAAGGCTTCTGACAGGGGTGTTTGCTTTTTTTTGGGGGGAGGGGGGAGAGGATTGGTACTTTTCTTATATCTGTATTATGAAACACAGTAAAAACTTCTATGGGTTTTTAGCCCTATGTGGAAAGCCAAGTTGTAGACAATTATGTCAGATGCTGTGTAATCACAAACTAAAGGGACTGCTAATAATATAAGGAACAAATTGCTTTTATTGCCCTACATTCAGTAAACATCACAGACTTTGCTGTGGCTGAGTTAAAGAAAGAAAAATCTAATATATAAGAAGAAACTTCCTGTGTAGTTGCAGCAACATTTAAGTAAGTGTTGAAAGCACAGAACTGTAAAATAGCACTGCTAGGAAAGAGAGTATTTAAAATGGAGCAAGCAAACTTTCTCATAGATAGGTTTGTTCATGCATTGCAAGAATTAATTTACTGGGAGAAAAATGAATTTAGATACTGGAACATTTATTTAAAAACTGATTTTTTTGCTTGTTTTTAAAAATGGAACACCTGCCATTTTCATCTGTAGGCATCAGTCACATATCTGCTTTAGTCACAGCCATATGCACATTCAAATTTTCAAGAGCAAAGAAATTGCTATAGGCATATACACAAATGAGAACAAAATTAAGTGGATGAATCAACAGAGGAAGACCTGCCTTCATAAATGCACATCTGCATTTTGCTGTGTACAGTACTCAATCACTAAAAGCCTGCAGAGTCATATTTACTTGATGTATTTACATATTAACTGAGAAGAATCTACTTGGTTTGCAGAATCCAATCCCCAGTAGTACAGAGAAACACAATAAATACAACTTCCTGAACACCTTCTTAAAAGTATCCAGGGGTTGTGTCCCACATAACTTACCAGAAAGAAGAGATAACATGTCATTTTTAAAAATTACTATTTTAAAATGAGTAACTAACAGGCAATACCATCAAGAAATTTCTTCTTGGTGATTATTAAAACCCTATGCAGCAGAGGAAGATCTGCCTATTAAAAGGCAGGCACAGAACTTCCAGCTGGAGGGTACAGACTCATTTTGGTGGGGATTTTTCTTTTCCTATATGCAATTTATTCTTCTATACATCTTTCAGAAAACTCCAATACAGCAGTATTTGCACCCCAGTAGAGTAGAATAATTCCATATTTTAACTGAAGTTACAATTTAAGTCACAAAGGACTTCTTTTTTGCAAAACTTAGCTAGCTAGAAGTGTCCTCTAGAGCACAACATTCTCCCCTTCCCTGCATGTTTGTTGTTGTCAAATAACACTATCTTCAGCATGTTTGTTGTTGTAGTCAAATAACAGTATCTTCAAAAACACCCAGGCACTTCTGAAAACTAGGCACTTAAAAATACTAATGAATACTTACATTCAGAATTTATACTGATATATCTGACTGCAACTAACTTTGCTTTGCCGAAAATATCCCTGAACGTGAGCAATGCAGAATCAAAAATGATAACAGGACTCAGGAGAAACTCAGGAGAAACTCCACAGTGAAAGTCTGTCGTATCATCTACTTTAAATTATGTAAAACACACAATTAAAAACGTTTAGGTGGGACTACTACTGAAGTGCAGTCCTTGCCACTGGGTATTATAAACAGAGATGAGAGAAATATCTACATTAATGAGAAGTACCTTGGCTACTTTGACAGGAAGAAAAACTTCCATGGTCTGAGGTCTTAAAGACTCAAGCAGAACAGAGGTGCAGACTGCAAGATGCATGATAGCTGAGGTGACCATGTGAGCATCTTCATGGTAGCTCTGTTTGTCTGTATAATACTCTTCAAACTGAAAAAAAAAAAATTAGCCAATGAGCAAAACAAGTTATATTTTCTTCTTCTTGATTTTGAAGAACTCTGCAAGAGATTGTGCTTTGCAAGGTTAATTTCAAGTCCAAACTCACTTGGGAATGAGAATAATTAGACTCATTTAAGAGAATTCTCCCCTCTGGCAGAGCTGATTAAATTATTTATACATTATCTTGTCATATAATTGTACCTAGAACTGTGTAAATGGTTTTTTTGTCTAACTTCCAATAAATTCATAATACGTGTTTTTCAAGTTGGATACACCACCTGCACCTGTGACAACAGAGAATGGCTCAGTTTGAAAATGCTTCAGTGAGAAATTAATCCGGAGGGAAACGGAAGCACGCAATTTAAAAGCTTGCTCAATGACACTATACTGATTAAAACTCATCAACTGGAGAAATAAAATTAGTAAGACAATAAATCTTGGATTGAATCCTGCTACCCATTTCCACAGGAATAACTTCATTGACTGCAGTCACATTACACAAACACAAGTGCTACTTAGCTGACTATCAGGAATTTAATATTCCTTGCTATAGTTCCCAAGTCCCTCTTTGCTAAGGATTTCAGATTCTGGATAAAACCTGAAAATTCTGATGGAATAAACCAAATTGAAAAAGGAAATCTGACTCTAATATTCATTTCAGCAATAAACTTCAGAAGGCTTGAAATAAGATTTTAAGGAGCATTCCTGGTACAATATAGTAACTTGCTTGCTGTAGTCCCAATTAAACTGGGAAGCAGTTGGCTCTGTGGAGATCTCTGCAAAGGCAACTGTGTCTGTTGTAGAATTCTAAGTATCTTCTACAGTTGTGTTGCCTAGATCACTCTGCAAACACATGAATACAGGGAAACCCCAGAGACTTGTGAAATGCCTTTTAAGGGCTGAGGATTTAATTTTAATTTCTTTATTATTGCTGCAACTTCAGTCAATTTTCTTTTTCCATTTTTTGCAATTCACTATACAGTTTTAAAGACCAGGAGTATTTTAATGCCTTTGGCTATGTTTTTCCTTACCTCTGAGGCAATGAAACAATAGCCATGAGTCTCTACTTGGAGACAACTGCATTAGAGAAGAGAGAGGTTTAGATAAAGAAATCCATTAAAAGGGTAACGTAATCGCATACTTATTCATTCAAGTTGTGTATGGACAGGAGTGATAAGTGAGAAAATTATGTATTCTGATTAACAAATTAATATTTTTATTAAACAATAAATCTGCACTGCAGTAATTATCCCAGGGCTATAAGCTAGGCTCAAATCACCTTAAATTAACTTCTTTAAGAACAGTTCCAGAGAAAGGAAGAGCCTGGTCCTTGCCAAGAATGCAAAGGTCTCAGCTGTAATTAGTTTTTCATATTCAGGGTCAACTCTTCCAATTTATTTGTTTTTGGAGAATGGCTAGACAGGAAATATTTCCATAGCACTATCCCATGCCCTAAAGACACTGGTATCTGACACTCCAGCCATGTATTGTTTGCTTTTGCTGCAACGTACATTTCAGCTGTACAGCAGGAAGGTCTCAGACAGTGGTTCGATGCTAGAGTACTGTTTAATTTGCTCTGATACTGCTCTTTTGGCTCTCGGATGTGGTCTGTCGTCCCAGTTCTCTCTGACTGGCTGATAGTCACATTCCTGAGATAGGAGTCAATTTAAGGTGATGAGAATAGTTAAAATGCAGTTGTTTCTGACAAGGATCACGAAGTGTTTCTGACAAGGATCATAAAGTATCTCTGGCAAGAAAGCACAAACAAAACAAAAAACCAAACTGAAGCAAAAACAAGAGTCCTGAAACACTTCTGCATTTTTATTCAGTTTTCAAAGCTTCCTAAATCTAGACTTAAAGTCTCCTAAAAGATGCTGAGATTTCTCTATATTTCTTGCAAACAAATCATCCTTAAGGTCACTATGGAACCTACTCCCACAATCTTGCTGCTATAATTATCTATTCTTTGCATTACAGCAGTAAGTTATAAAGACTGCAGTGCATAGGATAACATATAAACACTGTTCTTGCTCTGAAAAGGTTAAAAACTGTACTCAGTTAAGACAGTTGATGACAGAAGACCACCACATCAGAAATCATGTAGTGAAGAACCAGTTCAATGACTGTTGTAGAAGCTGTGTCTATCTGCCTACAAGACAAAGTCATTTAGGTGATTCCAGAAATGCAGTTCTCTCTTGGCACTTTGCACTAGGGACACACAAAGTATTTCTTACAAATGAGTCTGTCGAGAGTTCATTAAAGACTCCAGGGATCTACAGAGTTCAGAAAAGATGACAACTCATGGTTACACGTATTTCCAAATTTTATTCCTCAACTGACACTAAAAACATTTCCTGTGTGATTTTAATAAGAGTATCCCTACTGTATTCTTCCTAACAGGCAGCAGAAACACATATTAAGCAAGCAGAAAAACATATTGAGGACTTTCCCAGCTATCACATTTCTAAAATCCTGCTGCTCACCTGAGGTATTTCATTTAAAGCTTAAAATTCTTTACACTACATTTCACTGCAGTGGTTACAGGGAACAGGTGCTTGATGCATTGTTTAAACACACACCCACAGAGCCAGCATGGTCCCCAGTCTAGCAGTCAGAGAACTCTTTTTTCCTTTTATAGCCTTCTTAATTATTATTTATCCAACATTACATACCCAATTAGGGTGGACCCCTACAGAATCTGAACCAGTTTAAAGAAAAATCAAATTTTATTTGTTCACTGATATCTAGTAATAGTACTTAACAGAATCAAAGTCAATCATCATTTAAATGGAGCTGTTAAGAACTGTCTTTCTCCAGTTTCATGTATCTTAAAATACTTTTTTACAGTGTATACACAATTTCAACACTGAAATTCTGCTTAGCTTTTCTTGTACACACAGATAAGATGTGGTATGCAGTTAATACTTTAACATAAATATAGTGGTTACTGTACTCTGCTTAAACCATCACAATTTGAGGCTTAATATCATAAACATTATAGAAAGTAAATGCAAATTGATGCATTAAAAATTATTAAAATGGCTAAAATACATTTCACTACACATTTCCATTTGTCTTGAAAAATACTGATTAAATTTACTTTAACTCTTACATTGGTTAACAAGGATTCAGATCCCTTTCTAGCTACTGGATCTCCTAAAATGGTGCACAAACATGCTTGGAAATTCAAGGTATTTTAAACCCACCTGAATACAAATCTGTGTGTTAATTTCCCCAGTGGGTTTTATTTTAGATATTACTTGTGAACTTCTCAGTATAATGAGGAAGTCCTCTCAAAAACTAAAGAAAATACAAAGTGGTTTGGTGTCTTTTTTTTCACTTTCATGCAATCAGGGACTTATTTCTGAACAAGCCCAGCAAGAGGAAAACAAAAAGGAGAGTATCACAATTTGGGTGGGTCAGCACCTCAGACATAAGCAAGCTATATGCACCTATTTCTCTTTCTTCTTCAGTAACCACTTCAGTCAGATGAAATACTATAATCATACTTGCTTTTCCAAGTCAATACTAATTGAAGAAGACAAAAAAATACTGCATAGAAAAGCCCAGCTCAGGTCACCATTTACAAATTTATATTTGTTAAGCTTTAAGTCAGCATGGAAAAGGCATGAAAAATTTATCACATCTTATAAAATTATCAAGATGCACAGAAAGCTCACATGTGACTACTGTCAACTGGAAGTTAAGTGTCAAATTCTTTATTTCACTACAGTCAACTCTGTTTTTACTAGAAGGCCAGCCACTATTCCCTTGTGGAAAAGAACTGGAGACTACAGAGTGCATTACATCAATTCAGAATCTAATCAGATTGTTGAAAATTGCCTTTCCCCCTCCACAGTTGTTTACATAGGAGTGTTTTAATTAGAAAAGCAAAGCAATCAGTTCTCAATAGGTACACTTTAGAAGAGCTCATCAAACCATGAAAACAGAGTATGTAGTACTGCTGCAGTCCTCTGCTTCTAACTTGCAGACCTGATTTTAGCTTTAAAGGAGAGACAAAGACAACAGGGCATATGGGAGGAGGAGAGATTCTTAGGAGTAAAGATTAAAAGAACACTTCAAATTTGAGGAAAAGCTACCCAAATGATGCTAATAGCGGCTTAGCTAGAATCTAACTCGAGAAGTGTGGCCAGCAGGGCAAGGGAGGGGATTCTCCCCCTTTACTCTGCTCTCATCAGACCCCACCTGGAGTAGTACTGTGTACAGTTCTGGAGCCCCCAGCACAGGAAGGACATGAAACTCTTGGAGTGAGTCCAGAGGAGGGCCATGAAGATGCTCAAAGGGCTGCAGCAGCTCTCCTATGAGGACAGACTACAAGAGTTAGGGCTTTTCAGCCTTGAGAAGAGAAGGTTTCAAGGAGACCTTAGAGCAGCCTTCCAGTATCTGAAGGGGACCTACAGGAAGGCTGGGGAGGGACTATTTGTAAGGTCTTGTAATGACAGGATGAGGAGCAATGGGTTTAAACTGGTAGAGGGGAGACTTAGACTGGATGTTAGGAGAAGGTGGTGAGACACTGGCACGGGTTGCCCAGGGAGGTTGTGGCTGCTCCCTCCCTGAAGGTGTTCAAGGCCAGGTTGGACGAGGCCTTGAGTGACCTGTACTAGTGGGAGTTGTCCCTGCTTGTGGCAGGGAATTGGAGTTGGATGATCCTTGAGGTCCCTTCCAACCTTACCATTCTATGATTCTATGTAATACATATCTTTTAAATATGTGACACAGATTGGCAGAATCTCTCTTGATAAAATAGGAAGTACTAAAATGTACTAGACAGGGCTCTCAAAAGCAGAGGAATAATGTCTGCCATCTTCCCAAAAAGAAAGTGGATGCTTGAGAAAAACAGTGCAGTGGTGGGGGTGGTAGCAGGTTCTCACAGTAAAGGCTGATTTTGGTTTTTTTTTGAGAGCACAGAAAATGCATCCTTGTGCACACAGCTTGTGCACAGTCATCCTGCCTGAAGAATTTTTATGGAAACAACCTTATTCAGTCAAGGGCATAAAGTTGCCAGCTTATAGTTCCACAAATGCCAGGAGAGTACTGCAGATAAGCTTTCGGTTTAGCATTCAAATGTATACTGCTGAGGCAGTGAACAGGAATTTTGTAAGGCTAGCTCTGTTTCCCAGCCTGGGGGCTGCTCCCAGATCACTACAGATGTCCTATATATGCCACATACTCAGGTGCACAATGGGCTGCCACAGAACTTGGTCTCCATCACTGTACCATGTTGTTTTGTTTTTTTCTACTTCTTCTCTTTTTTGTTGTTGTTACTGTTTACTTCTTAAGGAAATTACTTTCCCCAAGATATGTTACCTAACGATCTGACTATCCATGACGCTTCAAATACTGGAATACATTAGACTGTAAGAAGGCCCTATGGTAATTTGCTAATTAGCTTAACCCTTCTGGGACAGAGAAGAAGGAATTTTTTATTAAAACAGGATAACCCTGGACTATATTGATCTGACTGAGAAATGAGTATTTTAGTCAAGATGAGTCTCAAGATGAGTAAATGCTGGAAACAGTGATGTTGTTTCCATAGCAATGCCATGACAGCCTCTAGAGTGAAATAGTGTGCTACCAGGAAATGAAGGGAGTTCAAGTGCTATGAGCTACATAGTTCTGTGAGCAATCTAAATATATTCTCATAAAGAATATTTAGTACAGCTAGATAGTCCAAAGATTGCTGCTGATGTGAAGTAAGCCTTATCAGTATGCCCCCAGCAGTCCTGTTTTCTCATTCACTACACCCAAGATGACTTATCTAAAGGCTTAAGCTATGAGCAATATTGCTAAGCCGTTTCAGACCAAACAATAATAAATACAGCAACCTTTACCTTGCTTTTTTTTTCAGTGAAGAATATAATCCTTAACTAAGGACACTGACTTTCATTCTCCATAACACAACCAAACACATCAAGCCTTTTGGTGAAGAAAAGCCTCAGATATGCAATTATTTATCAGCTGACCTTCTCCCTTTCTTTTCTCTCACCTCCACCTCTCCCTTGCCTCCTCCTGCCCAAATGATACTGAGCAAATCTGTTTGCAAGTGGGAAGCAATGTACAGAAGCGTTGCATGTTCCTCATGAAAATTCACACAGCCATAGCATAAAACTCACTTGTGCCCTTTTTACCCCAGTCAATGTTTATGCTAATACCAAAGCAAATCAGAAAACCACTAATTATATTTTATTTGTCTAAGGCTTTACCTAAGGCAAATAATCTGGTCCAATTCTGCAAAGACAATTTAAAATATTTTCTAAAGGAGACAGAGGGAAAATTAATTGAAGATCTACATTCCTTTGTCTCTTCACTTTCAGAGAAAATGAACAACTCTGTGATTTGTCAAACTGCTAAAATAATGTTTGTAACCCAACTGTTCTCAAATAAAATTCTACAAGACAAAGTACTTTACTTAAAACACAGCCTAGCAGACTACTGCTAAGCCATTCTTTCTCCAGAGTTTTCCATGCAATTTGTAAAGATGTTCAAACATGAGCTGAATGTCCAGCAACTCTACCTCTGTATTTGTTGCCTGTGTCATTGTCACAACCAGCCTCTTGGGTAAACAGATTGTAGTTCATTATATGTAGCAGTGCTGCCTCTGAGGGAAAGTCGAAAGACAAATACACATCACTGCCAGATCCCTTATTAACAAATGCCAGTTCAAACCAAAATGTTTTCTATTTATTGTTTGAAACATGTATTTCAAGGAATCAAGCCTTGCATGTAAAACAGCAAGATGATTCATTTCCATTTTGCATCTAGTAAAAAGATGTGAAGCAAGCATTTTTAAAACAGCCTGAGCCTCCTCCTGCCTGTCCCCCTAAGCATGCTACAGAAGGCATAAAGCCCTGAAACATTAATTTATAATTTAAACTGTATCAAGTCATAATTGCAACCAGTACATCCCACATTTTTACCAGAAGCTCATCTACTTCCAGGAGATTTTTCCATAACTGTGCTTTCTGTAGGACAAAGCTGCAGTTTCTTTATGGGTCTTATGTTAAAATACAGTGGAAAACGTGCCCCTGCCATTCTACAAGAACTTATATGGCTCTATATAGACAAAAATAAACCTCTGGAAAGACTGATGAGACAATATGAGTTTGGAAACATATCAAGGAGATACTCCCTACAGTCCCCAAGGTAAAGGCACCTATCAGTTGACCTTGCAAAAGCAGTGTTTTAAAGACATTAAGAATTGTTTGATTTCACATAAATATTTCCTGTGACATTAACAAAGCATGGGTTAAGCTCCACAGATTATCTGGTCTATGAAGGAAGAAATACAATCACCAGAGACCCGGAGAAGACCTCCTCATATTGGTACTATCATTCAGGAATTTGCCCCCAGCAGGATAACTTCACTGTGATGTTTAACAGTCCCTCACATAAATCTACATGTTCTAACTCCTTATAAAATACTTTATTAAAAAAAAAAAAAAAAAAAATTAAATCACCAAAGGAACACAAAGTTCTGAGATGGCCTCACAATCTATTTCTCTTCTCACTGACCCCTTTATATTCTACAAAACACAGAGAACCACTTTTCTTGGCTACATTTACTTTTGCTCCTCCTCCAAGTCACCCTGTTGCAGTACAAAAGGTCACAAATGACTGGAGTAACCCCACAATCCACCTTTCAGGATGATGCTTGATACAGCAATGACTGCATTAATCACAGACAAAACATCTCATACAAAGCAGCTAAGCCTTACCCCCAAACTGTGCACACATCAAGCATTATGGTTCTGGGAAGCAGGGTGATGGAGCACAGAGGGCATGGTCAGGGTAAGGACTGACTTTCAGCAAAACCAAGGTGTAGTCAAGGTAAGCACTGACCTTTCAGCAAAAACAAGGCAGAGTATCTCAGCACAAAACACCTTCAGGAAATAACAGTACAGAGTATTCTAGTTAGGTGGTTAATTATGATTCAGATAGTATCAGTTTCCTATTTACTTGCCATTAGATAACTCCAAGGTTGTTACTGTTCACATAAAATTCCCTAATTTCTGCAACCTCTTAGCTCTCTTGCCATATGTGAGTACTTTCAGTTACAAATACTGTAGGAATCCTGTTAAGTAAAAAATGCACAGAAAAATATTTGTAAACAGTTCTCTCAAGCCCCATGAATACTATCAACTCTGAGCAAGGAACCACAATAAAGGATACTGAAGCTCCTATCTGTGATTGCTAAATGCCAGAGGTTAATCCTGAGATCATCTGCTGACATGTATGTCTCACAGTCACTGTTGACAGATATTGAGTTGACATGATAGGTGTGACCATTAGCAAAGATTCTCCGGGGAGTGACTTCTACCATCAAATCCATAGGTTTCAGAACAGGCACCTGCCACAAAAACAAAACACAAACCAGAAAGTGAATAAGATTGAGATTTTTTTGCTAGGATGATGGGAGTTTCAATGGGAGGCAAGTACTCAAAGACTGTGAATGTTATAGAACTTCTCAACAGCGTATGCAAGCTGAATGTCCCTGTGGATGAATTGCTGGACAGGGCTATCCATGCCAAGGAGGAAAGGAGAAACAGGGGAGCCATGGAGAGACAGGGAGAGCAAAGAAGGCCTGGACTGTGGGAAGGGAAGCACTGGTAGTTGCCTCAAAAGAGTCCAGTCCCACAACAGGAGATACTCTCCCACATACAGAGGAGGCTCTGGCTCCCACGAGCAGTAAAGTCCAAGCTTTTTGCTTTTGCTAAAGAGTTCACTGTTAGCTATAAATCACTCACAGTATTTCTTTCGCCACTTGATGTTTCTCTCCAAAAGTAAAGTTGTGAAAAGGCTATAACCTCAGCAAAACATAATAAACAAAGTCTTGGCAAACAAACCCAACCTGTGCACAGACACACTGTGCATTCACACATACTCCTGAGAAGCCAAGACCACAGACTATCACTCATTTCTGTGCCCTCATTATTTCCCTCTGTGTCACTTCAATGTCACACTTCAACAACTAGACACTGTCAATTTATTCCCAATTGGTAAAGCACTAAACATTGCAAGGCTGTGGTCCATGATTGGGCTAGTCAATGTTGTTGAACATGCATCAGAAATAAGCTATCATGCATCAATCCACAGCACAGAGGAACACAGAGAAGTTACACCTTTGAGTTTAGCTTGCCACTAAAGGAACAAAACAATGGTTCAACTCAGTCTTTGAATTCTCAGACTATAAGCAATCTGGAATGGTTCTGTTTGTGTAATGACACAGAACAGACACATATTCCATTAATGGGATCATCTCCATGCTTTGGAGGCTTTTGTCACAACAGACAGTACTGGCTTGTTTTGGAGATAGGGATGCATTGTTTGTTTTTAATAATGAAGAAATACTTCTTTGTGTTGTTTATGCAACAAAGCCTTCCAGTTCTAACCTTGGACCACTTTTGCCAAAACACCTGGAGTGAATTCAGCCATTAAAGTCTGACAGCAAAAAAAAAATATCTATTACATTATCATACATGCTTATATGAATTCCATGACTGCATCTGTTCAGCAATGCAGAACTTCATGAGCACTGGAGCACAGACTATTACAATCTCAGTCTTCAGACAGGAGATAATTCTTTCATACTATTGAAATAAAGATAAGACTAAAATTTGGTGTAGTGTTCTTAATTCAGCTGCTTTGAACAAGCCAATAACACTGTTTAATATTAATTAAAAGTAGAATGCTTCCAGCATAGCAGGCTAAAGAACCCAGTGTGAAAGCATTTTAAGTCACACTGAGGGAATTTTATGAGGAAGAAAAGAACTGACATAAGCTCTCTAACCATGTCTGTGTTGGTCACTCTATTATAAAGCCTTTGTGATTTGAAAATGTATGACAGATTCAAGGCCATTATCAGTCAGCTGAAAATTAAATGAGAATAATCTTATATGTGCTTAGCATTAGGTATATAACTGAGTTAGCACCCATGACTACCACCTGCATACAGAAACAACTGGATTTTGTCAAAGGCAACAGCTTACCTGCAGTGATGTTACTGTAGAAAGATCTTTAAGCTTTCCCTCTTCATCTTTTAAGTTGTACCCCTCTGGTCTCTTATCTCTTTCAGTAATTTTCCATAACTTGATTGTTTTATCTTTAGGAGAAAAGACAACCAGCTGTCAGCATAGGAGTGGGGTTACTCACCTTCCACAATATTTTCCTTAACGAAGTTCCTACACTTTGATTTAGACAGTCTGGGTCATTTACTTTTAAACATCCAGAAAATGAGAAAAACAAAACCTGAAGGAATTGTGTTGCAACAGTAGGAGGGAAAACTGGGGAGAAAACATATATTAATCTTACATGGAATGGAATTAAACCTAAGCTCTCCCTTTTCCATGATGGGTGAAGCATATGATGACAGAATGCCTCTCATTAGCAAAGAGCCTCTGAAGCCAACAATTTAAAGTTTTAAACGTTTCAGGGCGGGGGTCGGCTTAGCAGTAGCTGAAGCTGCACATTTCCTTGACATTGATGGGCCTCTACCCACTCTGCCTGTGCACCCAACCTGCCAACACTACCATTCCCTGAGCTGAAAAATGAATGCCAACCCTTCTGTGAAAAATCCATCCTTAATGTTTGTTGCACTCATCTGTTCATGGAGCAGTCAAAGCCTCTCCAAAGCTCCTGCACTTCTGCTGCCGCCACAGCTTTCATTAACCTCATCATTCTGATTTCATCCCACTTTCCTCCTTTACCCTTCTTTCTCCAGGTATGCAGCAGAGCATAATCCTTTCTCAAGTGTGGCTGATCCAAACATTTCTTTCAAAAGCTAGTACAAATCATTTTAAGGACAGGGTGTATGAATGAATGAATTCCTTTGCATACCTACAGCAGCTTTAACTTAGAACTTTTCTTGTTTCAAAATCAGTCCCCTCACCACTCTGAGTGGCTTTACTTTTGTGCCATTCCTAATGATATTGATGTGCTAAATTTCAAGCAATAAAAATACTACTATTAAGCAATCTACAGAACAAGAAGTTAGTACAATCTGCAACTAAAAATCTCCATTTAAATATTCCATACATATTATTTGTATCAGTTATTATTTACCAAAAATTCATATGGCTATGCCATGCAGTTGGGGTTTGATTCCATGTAAGTAGTGCATTCTTCCCTTTCTTAAAATGTATAAAAACAGCAATTAGAAAATTAATTATAAGCAAAAGCACAAATAATTCTCAACTGCTGGAATTGACTGCTATTAATAAAACTATCCCTTTCCTGAGTAGAAAATATTTGATTTGCAGTTAAGGGCATCACATGTGTTGGTTTTCTTCTCCTTAATCTGCCTCTGGACTTTAAAAACTCCCCAGAAACTCTGAGTATGCTTTTATTTCACAAAAGTATAGAAACATCTCCGTGAGGTTCAGTACTCATTCAGTCTCAAGGGTGTTGTGCAGTCTAAATTAATTAATGTCTAGTAAGCAGCCTGAAATCCTCAGATGAAAGGATTTGTTTGGGCCCAATTCTCATCTACTCAATGTAGCTCACATTGGATGTGGCCCCAATATATTCTGGTACAAAATATATCAATGAATCCTAATAATTTATTATTCTACTACAAAATCACTTCAGTTTACAGTGCAAACCAGAAATTTGCTAACTGCCAGCACTGCAAATCCACAGTGGAATTCAAAAGCCTTCATGGTTTCCTTCTGCCTCTGTTAATTAAGATGCTTCAATCAGATGCTGCTGGTGACTTGTTGGTAATATGTAAACTGGAAAGGAACCAAGATCCCCTCAGAGAGGTGACCTGCTCAGAAACAACCTCAGACTAAAGTCCTCCTTAGAAGAATGGAAACAGATTTGGGCAAATGCAGACCTGTCAAGTCTCATATATTGAGGGTAAGATTTAGATGGAGTGTCCCCTCATGTTCCCTTACAGAGGGATGTCCCTTCCAGCAAACACCATGGGCACTGTCCACCTGTGTCTGTGGGGGAAAAAGGATGCTGTTCCACAGTCCTCCCTTTTCTGACCAAATTGTGCTTTAGACCCTAAGTTATCAGACATTGAAACACCAAAACTGCATTAAAATAACAGGCTCAGAGACTAGCAAATATGAATGAGCACTGCAGATGTTTCTACAGCCTGGCCAATATGAGGAAATGTGAAAGGTGATGCCTTCATTTTCTACAAGGTGTGGACTTCTCACAGGTAATCAGTGAGACAGGAAGGAATTCAATGTTGACTTTCTGTATCCCAAATTTAAATCTATCTTTAAAAGCATGCCAAAAGGTTAATCTTCAGACTTCAACCCTGCTGTGTCAGGAAGCTAGGAATGCTCCTTGACACACTACTCTTCTATCAGCAATTCCCAGTTATTCAGAGATTGGTTTAGGCTGGAAGGGACCTTAAAGATCTTCTAGTTTGAACCCACCTCNTCTCATCCTATCACTACAGCCTTTCTAAACAGTGCCTTTCTGACTTGCTTGTAGCCCCCTTCAGGAAGGCTGCCCTAAGGTGTCCCTGGAGCTTTCTCTTCTCCAGGCCCCAACTATCAAGCCTGGCCCCACAGGGGAGGTGCTGCAGCCCTCTGATCATCTTTGTGGCCTCCTCTGGACCCACGCAAATTTCTACTCAATTTATCTTCACTTTTCTAATAGAAAAAAATCTCTTCTGATTACAATGAAACCTAAGTTTTACAATTGGGTACCAGCAGTAACAATGGTTGTGGGTGTCCAAATGTTTCCTAAATGACATCTATGGATATTAGGCTCCATTCAGTTCCTTCCCACTATGCCACATCTACATATCCCCTCTCAGCAATAATGCTGTATTTTTTTAATCAACAGGCCTTAAGCATGTTAAAGAGATGAGTCAGTATCAATTTCCTATTAGCATTCCTACTGCCTTCCAAAGATTTGTGTAGCTCTTTAGAACTGAAATAAACCATTCTGATGATAATGAATGAAAAGAAAAAAGAAATTCATCTCTCACCTACATGCATTTACGTATCTACAAAGAAGGAAAATTCTGACAAATATAGCAGACAAAATTGTAAATCCCCAGTGAAGCACAGGTGCTGAGTAAGTTGATACTTTTGCCTTAAAATTTATTTCAGGATAGCACTGCATGTTAATAGCAAAAATGGATAGCTCTCTAAATGTCTAGGGACAGTCAACAGGAAAAACCCTGTGACTGTGAATAAAATACATAAATAACAGCTATGAGAACCAGTTTGACAGTTCTGGTAAACTATGGAAAAGGAAATTACCAAAGAGTAGATTAAAATGAACAAATGTATACAGTCAGCAGTAAAACTCACACGAGCAAAATGCTGATATGTCCTATAAATGCTCATCCATCTTACCATTTGTTGATAAAAGCGAGTGAGCTGCATTTTGCTGTGGTAACCACTTGATCTTGTTTATTTTTTCTTCTATCTCCAAGCTCTTCAAATAATCAAATTCAGGTTCGTGGCTCTGGAAAGTGCTGTAAACATTGTACTCCCCCTGATTGTAAGGCTCATTTTTACTCTGTGGAGAGTAAGAGTAATAAAAGTGTTGTTTACTATGGCAATATATTTCCATCTCTTAGGAAAGGTGTTGAAGTAGCTTTATAAATATAAAAATACTGAAAGTGTAATGTAATCTCTCATTTAAAACATGATATTGACAGATTTTGTTTCTACAGAATTAAATGTCCTTGAAGTATTGGAGCAACATTGAATAAAAGATAAAACTTTTTTAAAAGGTCAATTATCCAGGAAATCTTTTTACAAAATAGAGCACAAATGGACTGAATTTAAAAGTGAAACACAAAGGTAGCACAGCAAAGGCATTCTTTGAATGCTTCTAATGAACAGCCAAAAGGTATTAAAACAAGAAGTAAACCCAAAAACTCCTTATCTTTTATTATGTTGAAATTTTGGTGCTTTGAAGCATTTTTGTTTGGGACAGCAAAATTTCAAGTAAAAGATGCTTACCCCCTTTCACTTCCCCTCCAAAAGAGGTCACATTCAGTTTTACTGAATCTTGAGATTATAAACAAGTCTTTTTTAGTTAGATCCAATTAAAGTATTAAAAACAAAGCCAAGTTTCAGCAAGTTATTTAGGACTACACTGGTAACTCACATACCTCAGGTTCCCTTTGGAATATAACAACCCGACCCCCCTTGTCACCAGTAGCCAGCAGTTCTCCAGTGTGGTTGAACTCAACTGTGGAAATAATATCAGCTGGAGGAGGAAAAAGAAAGAAAAGCCAAATTTTAGACTGCTACTAGAACACAAAGCCATCAGAAGTATCAAGCACTCCACAAAAAAAAAAAAAAAAAAAAAAAAAAACAAAAAACAAATGAGGGATTTGAAAGAATACAGATGAGTTCAACAGCAAGTCACTAATGCAAACAGGCTGCATGCCATTACCATCTGAGGTTGCTACACAATGAAACAAGTGCAAACATAACAAAGCAAATTTGTGTTTCCAGCACATCTGCAGTTTTGGAGTGGAGGAGATCTCTGGAGAGGTTATGCTTCAAGAAGAGCGATCTCAGGCTACTACAGAGGCAGAGCTTTTTTTTCACTACTGGAGATACCAACAGCATTGGCCTCCTGCTCTTTCCTCTAGCAAAGACCATTGTAATATCTCAGTACTGCTGCATGTATTACTTACTCCTCAGCCTTTATGAAGGTTTTCACATAAACGCCTAGCATTAGTTTTCTCAAACCTGTGTTTGAGCCAAGAGAGCACAAGCAGAGTAGCTGTAGCCTGTCCTACCACTGAGGAATGAAGGCGAAACCAGAACTGCTCACTGTGCAATGCTGGCAAGAGCACATTCAATCATTGTTTTGGGTAAATTATTTCAGCACCATACAAATGTGTCACCAAAAGATAAAAAGATCCCAGTCTCGTCTCTTTTGAATTTTCAGCAACTCCTCTTCCCTAAGCAACTGCATCAGCTTAAACTGCAAACCTCATCAAAACCTGAGGCCAGTCTTCAGTACAAATTACTCTAGATCAGGATGAGAGGGAAGCAAAGGAACTCGTTCCTCTGTTTTTATGACAGTAAATGCTAGAATCATAATCCATGGTTAATCCTGCACTACAAGCATAATTTAAATCAAAATGCCTGGTGCAATAGTAAATTAAGAAGCCATCACATATACAATCACAGACAAATGCAGGGTATTACTCAAAGATTGCCCATATAAATCCTCTATAATGATCAGCATTCATTCATCAGAAACACAGGCCAGATTTTTAGAAGCATCAGTAGTAAGAAGCTCCCCTTTAGGCACAGAAAGCTGTGGTTTTCAAACACGTTCATCATCCATCAGTTTACACTGAGAACAACGAGGCGACAGGAGGCTAAGTTCTTTTGAAAACCTAGCCCCAAATGAGGTCACTAAAATTCAAAGGAATAGAAATAACAATTGGGTGTACCATTTACTTGATACATTTCATGAACTGAAAACATCTGTTTCTGTTACTCTTTTAATAAACTATCAGCTCCTATTGCCACTAGCTCTCATCAGTAACAGAGCCATCCAAAGCTAGAGCTTTACTGGAATGTTGTAACAATTCAACAACAGAAAACATTAAAACTTTACCCTACTTCTTTCATGAAATTTTCACCAAATTTTACTGTCAAAAAACTCAACCCATAACAAAACCAATCAATGAAACTTGCCTCTTTTTTTCCCCTCCACACATTACATATATACAGGATGACAGGACATTAGGGGTTGGAAGGGACCCTCTGGAGATCTTCAAGTCAAACTCCCAAAGGAAGGAAGAAAGAATCATGAAGCAGGTATGCAAATTTCTTTTTTAGTGAATAAAATATATGACTGAAAAAAATGGAACATGGTAAGTTATGATATTTTGGGTCTGAACCCAAAACTTCTTCAAGTTAATGGCATTTGATTTTTCTGTTGACTTCTGCATAAAGCATATTTTATAGGTCAGCACTCCAAAAGCTCTAATCTTCTTAGAGTACAGGAAGAGTAGAGAAACTCTGCTTGTGGTTGGAGTGGGGCTTGGAATGGGTTGAGCTTGATCTAAAAACTGTTTGTGGTTTTGTTTTTCTTTTTTAATCTAAAAATCTAATCAACTTTTCTGGCATGTAAAGTTCATTTCTAGTCGTCGGAACATTTCTTGACTATTTTATTCTTACCCTGCAAAATTCATGCTGATAGTAGGTGTGAGCTCCTGCTTATGAAATGAGAGCTGAATGATTTTGCCTATTTAAAGGTGTATCTCACCCCAGCTACAAAGGTAGAACTCCAGAAGTCCATTCTAAAAGGACTGTCACTGAGAGACTCAAGGAAGGCTGTGATATGTATTCCAACATAGGTGTATTCATGTGTATGTGTGTATATGTGTAACACACATGATTTTCTCAACAGCTCACAAAAGAACCAGATAAAATAACTGTGCAAAAGGAATGAATGCTACCCACACAGGCACATTCAAATGCACTTGGCTATTGGCCTGAAATACATCCACAATGGCATGAAATACTCTTCTCTATGTTCACAATGGACACAGAATATTACATTGCACTTTACAGAGCAGTCAAGTCCACAGGAACTCAATCAGGGTTATAGTAAACCAGCTCTGCATTCTCTTATTATATTTGTCATTAAAATACTGTGTGCAGTTAAGTGATTATGGCTCAAAGAAAAGCAGCTAAGACACACAGGATCTGTGGGGAGTATGTAATGATGCTGTTCTGAGGCAAAATGCCCTCCCCCTACAAGGTGTTTCTTCCAGATACATCCCTCCTTTCTAGTAGAAAAACTAATTCTGAACTGCAGCCTACCTATCATTTTAAAATTAACTTGTTCTGAAAAAGAGCAGATCCAATATTCCAACCTTAGAGGCTATGCAGCTTGTTGGTAAAAAAAATTATCCTTGAATTGGAAAATCACTTTTATTGATCCCGTAAATAACAGTTGAAAACAACAGCCAGGGGAAAAGAAAAATCTTATCCAGCATATCTGTTCAGCAGGAGAACATTAGTCATGCTGTTTTCATAAAAAAAGATTAGCCAGGCTGGCTCTCACTAAGACAGAGGAGGAAGGAACAGCATCAATCAACAAAGCTCTTCATACCCTTCTGCAGAACATTCCCCAACACACTTATTAATGCTGTGGCAACATCAGGCACTATAGTCCCATCCTGCAGATTCTTCCATTGGAGAATGCCCCCCTGAGCATACAGAGCAATTAACTACCAGATTTCACCCTCTCCAGGATATATAAATGCTCCACAATGGAAGGGTTGATGAATTTGCATGTAGAGTAAACCCCTGGCAAGGGATGGCAGAGATGAAAGACTCCTTCCAGCCTTCTTCTGCACTACACCTTCCCTATCTCCGCTGGCAGCGCCAAGCTTTACACTAACAATGAGGATTATGAGAGGCAGAGATAATTTACCTTTTAAGAACAATCATGGATAACCTCAGTGCCAATGGGCAAATATTTCCACTCAGATTGCAAATCCCAATTTTCATCCAATATTAGCCTTCCCACTTCATTTTTAAATTACCCATTTGCCAGTGCAGAAATGCATACAAACTTGAATTTAAAAGCCATAACGCTCAACATTTTGTAGTTGCTGACTGAGAAAAGCAAATCAAAACCCTTCATGAGATGAAAATACTCCAGGGGGGTATACACCTGGTCCTCTGTTCCACATCCTGCCACAGCAAATTGTTGGAGGAGGTAGAGCATATTACAGACCTCATTCCCCAGACTAGTTTTACATACTCACAAAAAGATATCACATTACTCCTCAGCCTCAACTGACAGGAAGTTTTTCCTGATCCAGGCTCAATTACTTCATTCCCTGACTCCTAGTCACCTCTGCTCCTTTGTACCTCATGAACTAATTCCTCTGCAGCTCCATAATTTACAGTTTTCAAATGTGCTTAATGGCTGTGTTGAACCCAACAGCTGCTGCTTAGCTGGATACATTCAGCTTTTCTCACAGATCTACCAGTGTACATCTGTACACATCAAGATATCTCTATCTGATTGTACTGCTCCTCCCTCAACTCCCCAAGTACTGCTCCAGCACAGATGCAGGCAAATGAACCTTCCAGCAGCCCTCTCCCAGGTTTAGTGCGGGGTGAGATGAAACAAAGGTCGGTACACAGAGCCCAGATTAATTCTGCCCTTTATTTCACACCATTGCATATTTTTGGGTGTTCACTTCACAGGGTTTTTTTAAAAGGTTTTTAAGAGCTTATTCCTATAAAACATAAAGAGGTCCAAATATTTTTACAACAGTTAGAAAAACTTTGTCTGTGTAATAAATTTTTGCATCATTTTGGGGCAGTCTAGCATAATTGCAGGCCATTCTGCACCTAGCCTGCACTCACTAAAGCAAAGAATCGCTGTACTTATTCATCTTCACATAGACTTTTGGTCAGAAACCTCAACCAACCCTAAGAAAAGCTCAGCTATACGTTACTGCATGTTACTTTTATTAGCAATTTGTACCTTTCTGAGGCCTTTCATGAGAAGGCCCTGATATACTGTGTTTTGCTTCAGAAGATTCTCCCCCTCTGCTTTGCTCTTGTGAGACCCTGCCTGGAGTACTGCATCCAGTGGCCCCAGCATCAGGAGGACATGGAACTGCTGGACCACAATGATGATCAGAGGGCTGGAGAACTTCGCCTATGAGGACAGGCTGAAAGAGTTGGGACTGTTCAGCATGGAGAAGAAAAAGCTCTGGAGAGACCATAGGGCACCCTTCCAGTACCTGAAGGGGGCCTGTGAGAAACCTGGGAAGGGACTTTTTACAAGGGCTTGTAGTGATAGGATGAGAAGGAATGGATCAAAGCTTGAAAGGGACAGATTTAGACTGGGTGTTAGGAAGAAATTTTTTAGTGAGGGTAGTAAAACACTGGAACAGGTTTCCTATGGAGGTCATAGACGCCCTCTTCCTAGGGAGGTTGGAATACACGATCTCTTCCAACCCAAACCATCCTATGAACCTATGAATCAGGAAAGTTGAGAAAACTTGAAAACTATTTCACCCAATGCAGAAATGCAGGGTTTTGGACAGCAGTAGCAAACTTTGAGGGCAAACAACATCACGCAACGGTATAGGGAAAAGAAGATCAGAGAATATAACATTCTGCTGAATTGCAGTATAATCCTGATGGAGAATTAAAGGATTTGGAAAGAGCCAGAACACTGGAATTAACATCAGTATTTTTTGATGGAAAAAAAAAAAAAAACCACAAACCAACCCCCCCCCCACTGCCCCACTGTGAAATCCTACCAGCCAGAGCAGGTCAGGACTTCTCTTTTATATCACATCCACCACAATAAATATGGCAACACAGTCAGTCTGGGCTGACTGAATCAGCATCTAGGTCAGGTTTTTGTTGTGTGTGTTCTCAGTGGCCAGCAGGCAATCTTGCAGTCCACATTATTTCAACCAAGTTCTGACCTGGCCTAACCTTGGTTTGTGAAATCCAATAAGATCACAGCACAATCTGGCATGGCTGCAAGCAACGTTCAGTCACACTGATACGAAAGTCCCTGAGGAACAGAATCTGGAAGTAACAACAAAGAAGCCTGCAACAAAGAGAGCCATAAAACTAAAGGGTAAATGGTAGATAAAAGAGGGACAGTGGTTGCAGTGTCTTGTGTGAAGGGAGGGCCATAGAATTCAGTTCTGTCATCAGAATTTAGTTGAGACTCAGACAATAAAAAGAGGCAAAAAATGTGGAAAGAAAAATTCTGCTACTTTTTAAGCTGAAGTTTCAAAGCAGTTAGAAAACAAGGTAATGCAAAACCTCAAAGGCACGAGGGTCAGAGGAATCCTTTTCTGAAACAGCTGTTGGAGAAATCCTTCACAACAGAAAAAATTCCTACTTGAAGCAGCAGACTCTCTAATGTGCATTCATAATGGGGCTGTACAACACTAGAAACTACCCCTAAAAGTCAAGTAAATACAGTGCAAAAACTCACATAACACACTGCCCACTTTGGCTGAGTGAGAAGTTTAATGCTAAAAGCCAATACACCAGCCAACTCCACTTTACTGGTAGACATGACATTTCCTTGACCTATGCACATACCATCTGAGCACTTCTCCAAGTCACCAAAGCAACACAGGATACAAGTTAGGTGGCCATATGAGAAAGATGAGGAAAGGATGTACAAGATGGAAAGAGAAAGAGTGAGCATGCAAATATGTTAACAAGAGCAAGAACATGAGAAAGGGTGCAGAAGAGCATCCATGAGAGCAGATGCACACATGGGAGCTTGGGAAATCATGAAAGAGCACAAGGAAATGTTACAGCAGAAGATAAGAAGGTAAGACTGAAATGAAGGATATATCTGCCCCTTTGGCCCTGAGATTATCTACCACCATGGCAAATATTTCACTTTGCTTTTCTTTCTTGTTTATTATGGCTTTAAAACCCAATGAAGTTTACACTGCAAAACAGTGTTAGTCCCCTCTTAGATGTATAGGCAATGTAAAACACAACAGGAAATTGATTTTGGCCAAAGCAAAACTTTGAATATAAATGCTAATAGTCTACATGCTTAGGGGATCAGTGAAAGGTGACCAATCAGCAACAGAATGAAATCCAGAGATTTCATGTAGTTGTCTTCCTAACTGACACTTTGCCTGCCTTTATTGCTAGCAAGGACAAATATACTGAGGACAAAATCCAAACAGCCCCATTTCATCCTGTCAAGCAATAACAAGGAATATCATCAAGCTAAATATCGCTTTTTTTTTTTCCTAACAATCTCTTCCTGATGTGAAATCCAATCCTACCGTGTCAGATGTTGAATAGCTCTTGAAAGGCTCCTTGAAACCAGAACACTTCAGCTGGTTGTGTGACACATTCCCTAACCTGAGATCCTGGTAAGCACTGAACAAATCTTTTCCTTTATTCCATCATTAATCTGCAACTTCTGGATTTTAGAAATATTATTACATATTACACATAGACAGTTCAGTGGCCTCCATCAGCCTTGACTGATAATGAGACTATCACAATACTGCTGAGTTTTACAGATCCATTCATTCCCATATCCTCAGGGACCAAGGAAAGCACCTCCCCATTCAGAATGTCTGAGTGAGGTTCAGTGTTCACTCGAAAAGAGAATGTACTTGAAGGAGAATCTAAAATCCAAATCCAAAATCTGCACCCCTTCTATGAACACCTATGGCTGTTCTGATTTGCTGCTTTGAGCCTTGAGCTTTGATAGAGTTGGCTTTTTTCTCCAATGTATTTACATGTATTTAAGAGCTTAGAAAATGTTTTCAACAGCTTTTTAATCACATGCTAATTTCTAGCTGTATTGCTTGAATTAGAAAATCAGAAGATTACCCAACTCTTGGAACACAATGTGGAAAAAAAAAATTTTTGCCTGCAGGACAAATACATGAAATAGATTCTCTTGGTTCTGTGCTTCATGCTAAAAATCCCAATTCATACTGAAATTCGATTTCTAATAAAGTGACACTCCCCACTCACAATTTTATTCCTAATTTGAAAACTCAAACCCCGAATGTCAGAGGTTCTGGCAGCCATATCCCTTTTGTAGAGTACAAAGCCTCCAGGAAAAGAGGCCAAAGAGACCTGACTCTCTGCCCACTGAGGTAAATGGAAAGTTTCCCACTGTTTCAGTAGTAAATAAGGTCAAAGAACATGTCAGATGTGGTGTAGCTGAAAATTAGGACACATTTCTGAAAACTTTGGATACAGTTTACATGTACTTCAGTTTCCTCATGTTCAAGGTGACCTGCTTAGATCTGTGAGACTTCACAATGCTTCAATCATTAATTCTGCAGAATACCTCATTAACGTTACTATTATCCTTGCTGAAGTCACTAAGTGCACTGCCTTGTGCCTCCATAATCTGAAACAGTGGACTGATGAAAAGCTTGCTGTAATTCCTTCTAATGCCTGTTCAGGGGCTTCCAAATAGTGGCACTCCCTCACCTGCAGTAGCTCAGCAGCTTCTGAGGGCTTTAAGATTGGCAGTCCTTCCTGTATACCAGCGAGCAATGGAAAGAATGATTCCAGCCCTGCCTCCAGCAGGTACCTCAGCCATTGGACATGTCTAAAGGAGGTAAACCTGGGAAGCATCAATCCCTCCATCCTGCTCACTCTGACCAAACTGGAAAACTCACTAGAAAGCCTTTCATCTCTGACACATCTAAGCCATTTGGTAACTCTGCTTGTAGCTATTCTTACAAGCAGCACTTTACAAAAACACTGCAAATCAATCTCTATTTTAACATAAAAATATGCAGAGAAAGATTCTAAACTTCACATCCCCTAAAACTTCTTGACAGCTTACACTGTGTAACACATGCTAGTAGTCTACTGAGATTTCTTGAAAAAAATAAAGAAAAAAAAAAAAAAAGAAAAGGCAGATGGACATTCCTTTTTTTTTTTTTCCTGGGTTTGCTATCAGGTGAGACAGTCACCTAAGTCAAGAGCTCAACAACAGGCTTGAAACACTCTTCTTTATAAACATCAGCACAATTAGGAGATCACAGAGTCACAACAACTGTACAAGACCTTTAAGATCACCAAGTTCAACCACTGATGTTGCCAGTCCACTCCTCTTACCAATCAACACTGAAGGGCAGGGGGAAGGGAAATAAATAAATAAATAAATCACCGTGGCCATCACATTATGTATTTACAGTTTCCAGAGCAGGGTTTAAACTGGTACTCACAGAAGGAAGCCTGCCTGAGCTGGGAGCTTCTGCTCAGCTTCACGTTACTTCCCGCAGAGGAGCTGCACAGCCTGGCTGCCAGCAAAAGACAGCTTAGAAATGGTGCTGCCAAGTGCTAAAAATGCTAGGCAACGGGGTTTTATTGTGAGCATAAAAAGACCTTGAACCTCTGCCTTCAATTCAGAGTAAATAAATGCCAAAAATAGAAAGTGTAAAAATCATTACAATACACTGATTGTACAGAATTAACCAGAGGTGATATTAGGCTTGTGTATAATAACTGCAATGACCTACAGTAAGAAAACATCAAATGCTGCCAAAAGGCTGTTATAAAACAAGGACATAAGAAAATCCCACCCATATTTAGAATTTTAAAAGGAAAAATCACTCATTTAAAATGTATCAGAGAGTAATGAAAAGCCATCCAAAATTTAAAATACAATCCTAAATAACTAGTTTCAATATGAACCTTATTATTCCTATACTGCATGCAACCATCAACAGAATTTCACTGCCAGCTGATTCTGAAGAACTTCTTTTTTTCCTCTCCTTAACAGAGCAATTAAATTCCAGAAGCACAGCTCTCTAATTCTATCACAGCAGTTCTCATGTTCAAAGCACTTTCTGGGCATTAAACCCCCAGTAACCCAAGGAAATTGGTAAGGAAATGTTAGCATCCCCATTTCACACAAAGGGAAAAATGAAACAGATGCTCCAGAGTTTTTATCCAAGATTGGAGAAGCAGTTTTGATTATACACATACTAAGGGACAGATAATCCAAGCAGTGGCTCAGCAAAACATTTCTATTTAATAAAGCTCTTAATCACTTGTCTAGAGACTTAAATGCTCCTGTATTCAATTCAAGTGAGTATGCATGCTGCTAAATGAATGTACTGATGGAGCCCTTACAAACAAAGCCTCGCAACAGCATGCACCAAGGAAGAAAAAGCCCCAGTGAGGAGGCTTTTCGGTGAAGCAGGGGGGATATAATCTTTAAAATCATGGAAGGCTGGATCTAGGAGCTGGACTACAGCCAGAGTCTTCAAGTGCAGAGTGTTGACAAGGAAGGCAGAGACACTACAGCCATATATATATCTGCACTGGTAAATGAAGGAGAGCTCCAGGATGTTCTTGAGCTTTGCAGTGCTATGATTCATACTCTTAAATTGCTAAGAGTGCACCACCTTGACAGACTTTTGGATGTGATAAATTGCTCTCCTCCAAACGCCACTTTGGCATGGCTCAGGAGTTATCACAAGCCAGGGACCTTTCCCAACAGGTAGCACACTCAGAGCAACTGTTTTTTGGAAACAGTGCAATGTCATCCTCAGAAAGATGGGTCTCTCCCAGCCAGCTGGTCACAGTGCTCCCAAACAATCAGAGTGCTCAGGCGGATGCACTCAGCAACAGAGACTCAGAGAATGAGAGTAGCGCACAGACTCTCACAGGTTTTCTGTTACACTTGCCAGAGGTGGGGACTTCTCAGAGTACAAGGGGTCCAGAGGAACTAGCACAGAGAAAACAAACTGCATTTACTTTTCTCAGTCTTAATGCATGAGGATAGACCGCAGTGTTTAGGCATACTTTGGCTACAGGATCCAAATAGACTACATCACTGGACATCTCCTCTGCGACTCCCAGCAGTGGATCAGCAAGCTAAGGTCATACACAGGGCTTGCTGGCTGTCACAGGAGTTCGATGCCAAGTGCTGTAGATGCTCATCTAGCATTAGCATCTGTTTGCTTGGCAGGCTCCAAAGGCAATTCAGCTGACAACTCCAAATTTGCCTCTGGGTCTGTCAGAAGATCATATAACTGTGGGACTTCTGGGAGTGCCTAATACGTCTTTGATGAAGATCACACACATCAGAATATATTAGATCCATTCTAAGCTGCTTTGAAAACACTGTTTGTGACCTTTCAGAATTATCTAGATAGTGTGGCTGGCCTAAGTGTGTAAATTAAAGCCAAGCTCAAGATCATGAGATTAGTTCTTCTAGCTTGCAACAAGATCTCCTCCTCAAGTTTACAGCCCAAGACCAGAAAAAACCAGATTTGTTGGTGTTGACATGGTATGCTGCTACCAAAAGAATACCAAAAGCTGCTCCTAAGATGGTCAAAAAATGAACAGGAAAACTGTATCAGCTTCACTATCAACCCTACTGCTTTAAGGTTTGAGATGAGCATAGAAACAATATAGAATTATAGCAACGGCTTACATAATTTTACATTTGTCTGAAAGCTCATAAGATTCAGTTCATGAAAGGCCAAGAGTATTTATATATATATATATATATAATCTCCAACTAAATAAATGTGAGGAAAGATAGGATTACTCATGTACTTAAAATGAAAAGCATGCTAAATCACCCTATTATGTCAGCAACTAGAGGAACTCTTGGCCATTAAAGACTGAATTCTAGATAGCTGGAATGTGCAAAACTCAATGAAATGTTTGCTCTGAACTTTAAATGCATTGTATTTCAATAATTACTCATTTTTAAAAAAAATACTTGAAGAACAGAAGGCATTAAAAATCAATGCATCTTTCCCTAGTCTGTGTCTGATAAAGGAACTTCAAACACTGTTAACAGCCTCAGGAAATAAACATTCCTTTTGGGCTACTCCCAAAGGACATCAATTACATAACAGCACTAGATCAGCATCTATTACAAATGCTATGGACAGTGTCTAAAACTGCAGCTGTTTGCTGGTTAGGCAATTTCAAAACTTTTTCCCCCCCACTCTGAGGAATGTAGCAGCACACAGGTAACCCAGCAATTGCATAAAACAAACCTGAAAGTTCTTTCCAGTCTAATCACACAATATTGCAATGGAAACTCAGACTGTTCCCACTGTGTCCATAACCAGAGAACATGGACTTCAAAGCTCCAAGACTCTCATGTTTAAGGACAATCATTCCTTCTTTTTTTTTTTTAAATAAATAAATAAATAAATGCAAATTATAGCTTCTACCAGATGAAAAGTTAAAAACAAAATAGTCTGGAAAACCAAACATCAGTAGGTCAGATTTACACCTCCTCTACAAAGATAGACCCAGAGGAATTTATTAGGAGCCTCCCAAGAGCAGGAGGGCTTCAAAGCATATGGTTATGCCTCAAAAGTCTGCAGGCACCTTCCCCAAGGCCATGCTTCCTGCAGACATATAGTTTGAGAGCTGCTAATTTGCAGCCCACACAGATAACATTTAGAGATCTAATCCCTTGAAAAAGTGCAAGGCTTTCAACTCCCTCCCAATATCCTTGAGGCTGTGCCTTACAATCATCACTGGTTGTTAAAACAGAGTCCCCAGTAATTATTGCTGTGCTCTTGAAGCAGAGCAGCCTTTGCTGCAATATAACAGTTCTGAGGCATGTGGCCAACTGAAGCCTCAAGTCTATTTTAATTCCACTATAATTATAAATGATAGCTATGGAGTTGAGATGCTTCTGAATTTGTGTTTGCATGAGGGTGTATTTATGCACTGTAGAAGAGCACTGCAGAGGAATAGCTGGGCTAGTGCTGCCTGAATTGGCATCAGAGCCAACATAACAACGTTAGCATCAACACTGTGCCCAAGCCATCAACGCTGTCAGGACACACCACCACATTCAGAGCTACAAAACATACCTTTTCCTCATCCTCCATTAAGCAATGTTGACATATCCATTAAATACAGAATGAAGAGAAAAGGTGTTGACAGGTTTCTCCCAGGCAAAGCAGCACAGAAGCACACTGGTTAGTTGTTCAAAGGACTGTGATAAGTGGAAAGTTTTACCCAGGTCTGAACTGCAGATTAAAGGCTGGAAAATTTGCCAAAGGCTGGTTGAGTGGAGAGAGACATTGTGTTCCCCAGGCCTGGCACCAGCTTGCTCTTGCCACCAGACCTCACACTGCAGTGGAGGGTACAGATGCAAACTAGGACACCACTTCTTAACCCTAAAAGAAACTGGCTCACTACAACATTGCTATTTCACGTTGCTATCCCTCAATAATGCAGCAACACAGTAAACAACTTCTTTTCACTTCAGAAAGCAACATCTCACTGCACTTAGCTACAAACATCAACTCAGATCTAACACATGCTGGTTTCAGCATTGCCTGAGCTTACACAATCAGCAGCTAATTCATGCGAGCAGGAAATATACTTCTATGCAAACTTTGTACTGGAGGATCCAGTGTGAAGCAATGTTATAGATATTGTTAGTACTGAAACCAGTAAGGAAGAGTTCTGTAACTACTTTAGACTTTATTGGAGTGTCACTCAACTGGAATCAACAAGAAACTCTGCAAGCAACACATCGTGACAAATTTTGGATGTGCTGTCTGAATATTCAGACAAGACATCCACCACGTGTAAGAGAGAAATGCAAATTGCATCTTAAAATTAAAAAAAAAAAAAAGAAAAAAAAACCTCAGGAAACCTGCCTCAAGAGTCTTGTCACAAAAGGAGCTAACTCTTATTTCAGTCTTCCATATGCTCACAACCAGGGCCTGCAAAGTCTTTACCACTGCCTGTCTTTTAAGTCTTATAAACTCCCAAATTATGTAAGGGAAAAAAAGCTCTCAGCAAGACATGAGGAAATACAGGGACACTACCCTAGGCTAAATTTGCCTACCAGAGGGAGGTACAGTTTCATAGGCACAATCCAACCCTCAATAAGGATCTTGGGATTTGGCCTGGATCCAAGTACACACAGGGAAGCTGAAACAGGCAAAAAAACCTCTTTTCCCAATGATTTTACACAGATTTCTGAGCTCATTTCAACAGACAAAAATCATTATCTGCCCTCTTCCATCCCACTGTTGATTGTCCCAATATACCCTGGGCAACTGTCTGCCATAAGCATCCAACCATGGAGCTGTCACAAAAAAGTTCCTTTTTTCAGAAAACAGACAAATGAGGATCATTATGATAAAGGCCTTATTATGAGGAAAGAAATTTATTGTTGCACTAATGTTTCTCCTGATGATGGGAGACCAAGAGTCTTTCAAAAGATGTCACAACAGAACCTGGCCAGCTGGAGCTAAAAGCATACTGACAGCTTCAGAAAGTCAGCATCAACCCATTGGTATTTTCAGTAAAAAGAAAGCAAGATACTATGAAGCACCCAGGAAAATCTCATGCTTTTCATCTGGTACTTGAGTAAATGACAAGATTTAATAGCCAGCTGCTAAAATAATGAAGGCAAGAGGCCAGTGAAACTATATAAAGCTAAGAGAAACTGCCTTGTACTAATTAGAAACAACGTGCAGTCTGATGACGCTTTATAGACTTCAATTACCATACTCGGCAGGAAGGAGGTTTCAAACATCTGTATGATGATTATTCTCCACTGGGATGTCATTTACAGTACAAAGTATTAAAAACAGGGCCAAAAAATCAATTATAATCTTTGTAAATGAGCATATTCTTGATCTAAGGGATTTGAACCTGTGTGTAGATGTTGGCTTTAAAAGGAGAGAGAGAACCTGAACTGACAATGAAAAACAGGCAGCAATCTCCCCCCCGGCCCCACCATCTGATTTGCACAAAATTAAACTCAAGGATCATTAAAACAGTATTTTGGATATGAAGTGCAAGAACAAAAGAACATTATTAGAAGTCAATTAATGAAGCAGTGACTAACCACAAGCAAGGTTCAAGTAGAGGCTTGCTTTATTTAAGGGTTTGTCCAGTGACAGGGAGAGTAGGAAGCAACCATTAGCCAACAACAATGTCATTTCAGCTGGTCCCTCTTTGATTGTAGAATGGTTTGGGTTGGAAGGGACCTTCAAATTTCTAGTCCAACACCACTGCAGTAAGCAGGGACAACCTCCACTAGATCAGGTTGCTCAAAGCCTTGGTGAGCTTGACCTTGAATATCTCCAGGGACGAGGCCTCAACTACCTCCCTGGGCAGCTTGTTCCAGTGTTTCACCACTCTCAGGGTAAAGTTGTTCCTAACATTAAATCTAAATCTCTTCTTTTCTAATATTTCAAGCCATTGCCTCTTACCCTATCACTATAGGCCCTTGCAAATCTCCCTTTCCAACCTTCTTTCAGGTCCCCATCAGGTACTAAGCAGCCACTATTAGGTCTTCCCAGAGCATTCTCTTCTCCAGGCTGAACAATTCCCAGTTAAGAGATATTCCATAAATGCAGAGAACTAAGGATTTTACCCAAAAGAAAACAAAATAACGTGTTTTTCTCTGGTTAATTTATGGTTTTACATAAATTACCAGGGAAAACCATAAATACAAAAAAATAAAATTTATCACTGTAAAATTTTTAAAAAGCCCACATCACAAACCAACCAAGGAAGGTTGTTTGAATGCATTAAAGGTTTTTCTTCATTTACTGGTATGGCTGTTATCTCAGAAGTGAAAGCCATTTAAAAGCAAATGGGAACAGCAATGGCCAGTTGCAGAAAACGGCTAGAAAATGTGTCAGTCATTGCATCAGAATCGTAAATTGTGGTACAGAATCTAGCAGAGTTAACTTGAGCTTGTAGATCACCAATATGAGCAAGCACCACAAGTATTTTGTACAGACAGTAAGATGATTGCATGTTTTTCTCTTGGAGACAAAATGTATTTGCCTTCATAAGGGTAGATTAATGACCTACAATATACTACTGTACTTCAAGAATATTTTAAAGGAGGTGTAGAGTGCTGAGTAACAACAAAAGCATGCCACTTCTGTGCTCTGAAGGTTGTCTCCTAGTAATTAAGGAGGTACTGACCTGAAGTGTTGGGTTTGACCTTTAAAAAGGCCTAAGCAATCTGGAAATCTAGCCAAGAGACCAGCTTTTCTAAGCACTTCTCCCCCTCTTTCTTCTCTCCTTTTGCTTTTATAGGGACGATTAGAGAGAAGCTGTCAGTGCCCCTCTGACATTCTGTCATTTGGTCAGACAGGACCTGGACCCATTAAACTCTCATTCGAACTTCACAGCTCATTTCTTCTGGCAGGTACGTGGGGAGAAACTAAGAGGATATCCTGGAAGAGATGTTTTATTAAGCTACCACTGTTTTGTAATAGGCTACTACACAGATGAGCAATTTTGAAATGATAGTGAGGTTTTTACAGTTAAGACAGCCCAGAACATAGGATGAGATCCCAAACAGCTGTGTATAGTCAACGATGGAGGAAGCTTTCACAATCCCTTGGCCTCTTGATTACCACAGCACACCACAGGAAAAAGGAACTGCAAAATGTGTTTAATATCATGTTCTCCACAGCATTAAAATGAAGTCTGAATTTCACGTGGCAATCCAAGACAACTAGGCTAATGCAGGGTGTCTGCAGCAGAATTTCAGCAGCACAGCAGCCTCCCAAGCTATTCTGAGCAGTAGCAACTACTCACTTAAGTAGAATCAGCAAGCGGCCACATTCCATATTGTTGGGAATAACAAAGCTGGAACACCTCTAACAGGCTACCTAGGGATTACTTTAGCTTTTGTTATCAAAAGAGAAAAGGATTTTTTTCAGCCTGACAGCACCATAGAAACTCTTGTTCATAGTGAATGACACATGAACAGAAGCTGGTGTTTATAATTTTCTGCTGGTTAAAGACTCATTCCTGCTCCTATTGAACTAAATGAGGCAGAGCTGCCATTGATTTCAATCAGCTTGTCAGTAGACCTTAAAGATACTCACCATCAGCACTTATTAATATGGAATTATCAGCGGAAAACATATTGACTAGCCCATCTAAATACTTTATCTTCATTCATCAAAACACTTACTCCAAATGGACAAAGACAGAAAACTGAACCCAGATCAAAGGTTGTGCTGAACTGAAATTGCAGACTGCTGATACCCATTACCAGCAGTGGCACTGTGTGTATTGCACCCAGTCAAACCAATGGGCACAGTATTAAACAGGAAACACACAGCACCACCCCCCTCAGTTTACCAGCAGTTCAAATTCTGCCTCAGTCATAAACATCCTCCACCTTTTCGCATAAAACATAAAAAAAATCCATAAAAATAATTTCATACAACTGGCTACTTATTTGCTGAAGGCCTTTAAAAATGAAAGCCAGTGACTGCAAATGCTAATACTCTTGTAAAAAGCTCTTAAACCCCATTAGCATTATTTTTAACTTCAGAGAAACAGTTAATGTACTATAAATGAGAAAAAAAAAGAGCGGTAAAAATTCTGAATTTAATTATATGAATGGTATTCTATATACACTTAATTGCATAGCAGTAACACAGCCACTTTCATTACTCTTTATAGCTTCAGATGCCCATTAGCACAATCCCCAAGGTTCCTTATGAATAATTAGATTAGGAAAGGGGGGGGGGGGCTCTCTGATGAAACGCAATAGGATGTGATGCTTATGAAACAGCGCATCTTGAATCCAGATGCTGACATGACAACATCATGAAGAGCTGATTTGCACATCCAAATTAATACCATCATGATGATCATATAAAAGAAAGATATGCATATAGAATGAGCTACAGAAAACAATGTCAAAAGAACTGAGGTGCTTCTATTACCAAAATACATCTTTTTGACATTTTAACCCAGTTGGAAAGGTGTAAATAGACTAAATGTCACATTCATGAACACAGAGCTACTTAAGCAGACTTACTAGGATTTAATGCAGTGTTTGGCAACACATGGGCAAGCTGTTTAATAACTTGTTATACCCATCAAACATGTGCAGTGCTCTCATCAGCAGGTGAATAAATTTCATTACATTTTATTAAACATCTGTTTCCATTTGAAACAGTGAATATTTTTGCATTGTTTGGTGCTTCTTCAGTATAACACCAACAAAATCAGCACCAATACATCTTTGAATGATCTCTCCATAAAGCACAAAAGACACAACTGGGGTTTACAAAAATTTTAAAGAGAGTCAGGTATTTCTGCAGCTCTCATGAGTTGTCTGTCTGCTTCTCTACACATCTGAATAGTTAAGAAATATCTCCCTCAAATACATTTAACAGAAAATAATGGGATCTCCATGGAAAAAGGAATAGTTTCCTTTCACTTCTGTGGTTCTCCCACATGTAAAGTTTAAAACATGAATAATGTGTTATGAGACAGGCTCTATCATTTGCCACTTGGACACAAATGTCAGGGAAGTCTGCTCCTCTATCCACATTTTGCAGGATGAAACATACATGGATCCTGTTTGTGCTATGCATTTGAGACTGTGCTCTGTCAAGGCAGAACACCTTAGACTAAGGGATTTACAACTTCTAAAAAAAAGTTTAAAAAAAAAAAAAAATCTAAACTCACATCAATCTGATCCCTTTAGAATAGGAAAAAAAACACTTTATATGTTAACTCAGAACAAATTATAACACTGCTGAAAAGGATATGAAAAAGAAGGGTAAAAGTGAATAGATGAGACACAAGCAAGAGGCATAATACTGTTTAGAAGGGCTTGTAGCAATAGGACAAAGTGTGATGGTTTGAAACTGGAGCAGGAGACATTTAGGTTGGACATCAGGAGGAAGTTCTTTACAGTAAGACCAATAAAATATAGGAACAGGTTCCCCAGGGATGTGGTTGAGGCCACATTCCTGGAGACAATCAAGATCAGACTCAATGTGGCCCTGGACAGCCTGATCTAGTTAGAGATGTCCCTGCTCATTGCAAGGGAGTTGGACAAGATGACCTTTGAAGGTCCCTTCAAGCCCAATGCAATATGGGAATCTGTAGAGGTATAATATTGAAAACCTGACAAAACAACAGTTAGTGTAAATGTAGTAATTTGAAATTTTCTTGTAGTTTTTCCTCATTAAATGAGAAAGAAGTTCTTAAAACTAACAACAACAATGTTCTACACAAAGTGTTTAGAAAATACTACTAGAAAATACCACTGAAACAAGATCAAAAGGATTCAAGTGAGATGTATGCAGTTAGGCACTAGGCCATAGCTATCTCTAATAATGACAGAAGTTTACTATCTGGAACAAGAAGATATATTTAGAAAACAAAACAATTAAAAAAAAAAAAATCAACTCCTGAACAATTCTATATCCTCATAGCAATCACCTCTACACTGGGGAAAATAAAACATTTTTCTGGGCAAATGATACACACTTAGAGACAAGAGGGATGCTAACAGAGGAAGAACTGCAAACCTTTCCACTTTGTCTCTGGCTGGTTATGATGAAAAACATGTTCTTTTTGTACATAATATTACATCTGCTACATGAAAACCATGAATTACAGGCTGCTTCATTATTCATTCTAACAAAACACTCCTTTTAAAAGGGGTTTAAAGTGCCAGCTTCTTCATTACCACATCCCAACAGTCTTTGCTTACTCAGATTGTTCCAGAACTGTTTAAATCACTAGGGACTTCAAGGGAAACAGTACCAGGACCAAAGCCTACACATAGAAGATGTTAACAACACCAAAAATCAAATAATCAGCAAGACACACAGGCAACATGCAGTGAGGCAACATATGTGAGATATAAGTGAAAGCTTTTACTGGTGTTATGAAAGCATTTTCACGAGCTTTTGCCACTGTAACTTTCATGCTTCCCACACTTATCTGCCTTTTTTTTTGTGTGTGTGTCACCCCTTGCTGTGCACTAAGTTAGAAGATTCTGGTGGCATGTTCATTTTAATCACCTATAAGGCATCATACACTCTTGTGACACTGAAGCAAATAAATAACAAAAGGGCTTTCATTTTGAAATGACACAACTAACTGCTGTAAGTCATGATTTATGTTGTAGTGATTCAAATAAAAGCTTCAGTTCGATACAATTCTTCACTTCAAAGTGTAAATATTAAAAAAAAAAAAAATTAAATCTCCTATGTATCATCCAAAAGCTAACAGTCAACAGCAGACCAATGCATAAATTCACTAAACATCATGCCTAAAAACAGAGCTGTCTTGGTAGTTTTGACTCCTCACAGTCTGCCTGTCACACAGTCTGTGCTTTGTAGCAGCACTGAGACCCATTTCTGGACTTGCATAGTGCAAATGGATGACATTTCAGTTCCCTTATTCCCTCATCTGCTTTCCTATAATTCTTCATTATGGGCACAAAGGTTGGCTGCCCTGCCCCAAAACATGCTACTTCTGAAACACTGTCAGATGATTTAGGGTGGTTTTGGCAGACAATAGTTTCTGAAGTTAAATCAGCCTAGGTCTGTGCAATAATTTATATACTGGTAAGATCTAACTTGAAGTCCACACATAAATTCATCCATATTTTATTGCTAACTTTTCCTGTGGAATGGTCTCACATGAAATGAGTAATACCAGAACTCGCTAAAATCTGGAGATACACATAATTTATCCAAACCCTAAGGAAAACAGATCCTAATTTAGGAAGTCATTTCAAAACAAAGCACTGTGATCCCTGGCATGAGGCAGTTTCTGCAAAACATTTTAATATTGTTTTGTTAGACACCAAAAAAATACAACATGTAACAAAGGGCACAACCATTCCTTTCAGCTTTTCAGTATTTTCAGACTACAGCCAGAAGGTCACTACCACTGTGGCTCCTGCCCTTGTTTGACAGAGCTGGGATGCCACATGACATGGCTGTGACATTTACTTTCTTAATACAGTAGCTCTAAATAAACATTTTAAAGATATTTAAAGAGATTAATAGGACAACAAGAGGACAATAGATTGCCTTTCTGCTACCTCAGCTACAGCTACATCCCAGCTGTATTGTCTTTCACCAGTCTAGCAACTTCTCACAAGGACAGAGATATTTTTTTTTTTTCATATAAAGAAATAATATACAGATAAGATTTGTAATAAAGCTCATCATTCATTCCTCCTCACTAGTCTCTTTATTACCCTTATTAATGCTGCTTCTCTATCTACAGACCTGTGCCTTCAAGTGCTTCCTCATCTTTAATTTCTTTCACCTGACTGGGCCCTTGGGACTTATCACAAAGTTAATATTAAGTATGTTCATATGGCTTTCCAGGATTTTTATGTATGTATCCACTCTCCGACTTGCAGAGATCATAACTGGAGCTTTAACAGCTCTTCTCTGGGAACCATAAGAGATGTAAAATTGCCTGGACTGGTGATAACATTTCAGTGCATTCACAGTTCTCAGTAGCAGAAGTTGTTAATAAAGGAAACCTCATGGAATCTCTGAAGTTAAATTTTCACTGAACCACTCATATCTCCATAGCCACCTAGATTTTATAGTTGTCTAAACACCATACACATTAAAGAGAGGTAACTCTTAAAGACTACATCTTTAGGTTGTTATAATTAAAAAACAAAACAAACAATCAAACCAAAAACCCAACCCAAATAAAATTTAACTACTAGCAGTGGGGAGATATAATTATTGTTTCCCGTGTGTTTAAAGGGAAAAAAGGTGTACAAAAGTAATTTCACAAGCCTTCAGCTAGATCTGAAATATGAGGAGGGAAAAAAAA
>WBNM01043804.1:47376-63486 GCA_013399055.1 Ramphastos sulfuratus | reverse complement strand
AAAAAAAAAAAAAAAAAAAAAAAAAAGAGAGAGAGAAGTGTCAGTTGATGAATTACAAGCTTAATTACATCTGGGATAAGATAGTTTAGAACCCAAAGGAAAAACGATTTGCTGAATGTCAGTATGCTCAGATGCCCACCAGCGAGCAGTCCCTCCTCTATGCCAGGGTTTCAGTGAAGACAACATACATGTCAACCACAGCAGAAGAAACACAAACTAATGAAACTGTGTGTAAGCTGTAATTACACTGTCTCAGTGAATGGCACTTGGGGTATTGTGAACAGATTGTACATGTTACTTCACACAGAGCTTAATGAAGCATTCCCTGTTCTACAAACTTCACCTCTTGATTTAATTAACCTTCATACCTATACATGCACTACCTACCAATCATAAATGTTGGAAAACTCCTAAATAAGTTACAGTGTGTTTCAGCTACGTTAGAAAAATAGCAGGGGTTGAGTTTGTGTTCAATTTGGCAGCTCAAAAGTGAACTGCAAGCAAATTACAAGGTTCTTACAGGATAGAAACTCAAATGGCAAATTTGGCCCCACATCAGCTCTCCCAAAAGAGAAGACTTGATCCTTTAAAACAAAACTGCAACAAAGCAGAATCAAATAAATATTAAAATAATCCAGGAGGCTCTACTTCATACAAAACTTTCAGATATGAAAATAAATTGTCTTTTACAGACTAGATGGCTGACTCACATCCTGGGTTTGCAGGCACATTCTTGCACAACACAAATATACAAATATAAAAACTGTATGATCACCAACTCTTAAAAATGGGAAGGACACTCATCGTCTCAAATGTAAAAATCATCATCCCTGAGACCACAGCATTTAATCTTTTACAAGTTTGGGGCTGAGGAGACTGTTTACACACACAGCTTGCAGCCTCCCATCAGCCTGTGTCTTCATAATTTCCAGTATCACAAGGGCTGCACTTTACAGCTGCAGTTTTGATCAGCTTTAAAGGCTGAATTCCATGAATTCTCTGCTCTAGCCAATTACAGCAAAACACAGGGACACTGCAAATAAATGGTGTTTTCCTGCTGAGTCTAAAGAGTGAAATATGCACCAAACACAACCATTCATTTCATAATTTCCCCCCATTATCAGTATGAACTCCTGCTCAGACTAGCACTCAAGGACAGATACCTAGAAGTGCAAAGGGAGGCTCTGTTTTCTTTCATCCTCTTGTGGGAACAAACCAAAGAGTCACAGAAATAGCAAAGTCTTATTTCACAATGTTCTGCTAATGGAGGGCAGAAGAAACTGCTGTCCCTGGACTTTGAAGGAAAAAAACAAAACAAAAAAAAAACCCAAAACAAAACAATTGCATCTCAGAAAGGCACCTCAATGGAACAGGAGCTACCAGGGCTGCTCCTAACAGGCAGAGGTCAGCTGAATTTACTCCACTGTGTAAAAAAACAAACAAAGCAAAACTGACAATTTCTCTGCTTCTCTTCCCCCACCATTAAATTTTACAGAGCATGCTTAATATTTTACTTCATTTAAAAAAAAAAAAAAAAAAGTTGAAATTATTTAATGCCCAAACTGGAAAAAAGATTTGGTACTGATTTAGAGAATGCAGGCTACACTGGAGAAATTAGTAAATTCTTCACAATCACAACGAGCAAGTGAGAGCTGCAGAGATAATTTATGTGAATCTCCAAAGTCATTTTAATAGTATCTCTCATAAAAAATTAATCTGCAGGAGTTAGCAAGCATGACACAGAGGAGGAGAATCAGTGGACTGGATAGAAGTTGGCTGAGGTATAAAAGGGAAAGTTTGCCAGCCACAGAAAATGAGGACTCTGTTTGCATTTTAAAATGGAATCTGTTTTTTTCATCCAGTGCTAAAGACTTAGATTAAAAGCAAAAAAGAAGTTGAAAGACCTCCCTACAAGCCTATGAAGCAATGTGGATTGTTACTTTGGAAGGAAACCCAAACCCATATACAATAAAGCAGAAAAATAGCAACAAAAAGCAACAACATTTATGGTTACATTCTGTCACTTCAGAAAAGAGATTTTGAGGAGGTGGTAGAAACCTGTGTAATAGAGGTCATAAAGCAGGATATTAAATTAACTGAGAATCCAGCCAACCTTGACAACTTAAACAGAAGGTACCAAATCTGTCCTTTTCCTTCACTGGAGCTATTTGGTTTGCATGAACATCTCTACCAATGTCAATGGCATTTCAGCATAAAAGATAATAATAATTGTATTTATGATATATCCCTCCAAGGCTGCACACAAGATCACTTGAGCAAGTTAGAGTACACCCTAATACGGAAGATATTTAATAGATTTTAAACCTGTTCTTACTACTTTTCACTCCAGTAGAAAATTTGCAGCTGTTGTAAAGAAATACAGTGGTTTGTCTCAGGCCATTTTATGGATGCAACCAAATGAACGTGTTGTTTATGAAAGTAAGGAGACAAACAGCTAAGCAGATTTGCTTCCCTCCCCACATTGCTGCTAGGGACCAGCCTTCACCTTTGTCATCTTCTCCCTGACCCTCAGCTCTTGGATCCCAGCTGTCTGGTAGTAATTTCAAACTCATGATACAGAAAGAAGTATTGTGATGTCACAAAGTACCATACTCCAGTGAGACTAGGGGCACAGAGAAGGACAAATGACAGTCCAACTGGTGTTGAATGGCTGGGGGAGTGTTTGGTATGGGATACATTTAGAGCCTGTTGTGATGGTATCAACAAATTGTCCATCACTACCCAGGGCAGTTCTGTTGTCACCAAGAGGTCCCAATCCAGGTTTCCCTCTCACCTGGCAGAAAGCAAAATTGGACCAGTGCCTTCAAATTCACCTGGGCTGTCTAAAACCAAATTTTCTCAGTTCCCAAGTTGCATCAACACAAGTAGTGCACAGAAAAGGGTACTTCCCTCCTCTTGCCATCTTCTCCCTCTCTACAGCTTCACTGAACAAGACAGACAACTCAACAAAACAGCTTTCTCAATCTTACTGGTAGCATTACAGATATTAATAATTAAACTTACATTCCCCCTTCTTGCTTCCATGCTGGTGCTGGCAACAGTCACGGATGGACAGAAACAACAAGTATCTGAAGGGGGCCTACAGGAGGGTAGGGGAGGGAATATTTACAAGGTCTTGTAGTGACAGCACAAGAGGCAATGGGTTTAAACTAGAAGAGGGGAGATTTAAACTAGACTTTAGGAAGAAGTTCTTCACATTGAGGGTAATGAGACACTGGCACAGGTTGCCCAGGGAGGTTGTAGATGCTCCCTCCCTGAAGGTGTTCAAGGCCAGGCTGGATGAGGCCTTGAGTGACCTGTTCTAGTGGGAGGTGTCCCTGCCTACGGCAGGGGGTTGGAACTAGATGATCTTTGTGGTCCCTTCCAACTTAAATCATTCTATGATTCTAAGTATTTTGTTTTTCCTGAGACTCTAAAAGTTTAGTGGTCAGTAAACCAAGAAGTCCTCCATTTGTTTGTGTACTATAAAAATAAACCTTGGTCTGCAAAAGCCAAATCTGTATCATAGACATTGCTTCAAAGTGCAACCGATGGGAGACATTTTTACTCTGGTCTGCAATCTGAAAATACAGCACAGAGCAGAATAAAGCAATAGACTTGCAAAAGCTATTTATAGTGCCTGTGCCCCAAGGAGATACAGCTAATAACTAATTCATTTCCCATCACACATTTGAATGCAATATGAAAACTTCCTGGTTTCTTATCGGCACAAGAGGAAAGACCCCACTGTGGCTTTCTTTAAAATAATTAAGGATTCTTTAGCAAAACATTTTAATCAAACCTAGCCTCCACAGAAGTCTTTTCTTTCCCTGACATATCTGTTTCCTTAAGACGTCCATGCCTATTAAAGTTTTGATGAAAGCATTTCACAGCATAGCAGCTTCCCAAGCTATTAAAAATTACTCTCATTTTCCTAGATGACATATTTGTTTATCAAATAGTTTTCTACAAGCTGGATTAAAACCCAATATATTGGTCATATCATGGATTAAAACCCAATATATTGGTCATATCAACAGGGGAGAAATGCAACAATCTGCTAAAAAAAAAAAAAAAAAAATCAGCAAGCAATGCAATACAAGGAGGTTTGGGGTTGGGTTAGGGTTTTGTTGTAGGGAAACTAGGTAAGCTAAGCGTTATTCTGAGTATTTTATTAGAAATTATGAAGAATAAAACAAGGGGGAAGAATGAAAGGTAAGGATTTCCAGTACTCAAGAGACATCAATAACCACATTGAGCTTCCCTTATGCTCCAACTGCCGCAAAAGCAAAGGAGCAAGCAGGCACAACACTTAGTACAATGATAGTCTTCTAATTTCTCCACACCCACAATTTCTGTTTTCTTTTCCTCTTCTTCCACATGCTGACACCAGGTGTTAAAACAGCTTGACTTCAATGAGGGTGTCCTAAGAACAGTGTGGTTTCAGCCAAGGCTGCACCGTCCATAGGCAGATAGGGGATGCTGCAAGGGGCCCCAGCTGGTGCTCTGCAGGAGCTGCTACTGCCAAGGGACTGAAGAAAGAAAAGGGTCCTTGTGAACAGCAACAACCAAAAAAAATTAAAAAAAAAAAAAAAAAAAAATCAAACAACTGTCACCATCACCAACACCAGAGACTATCCTATGGCTCAAAGACTTTAAAAAAAAATGACACACTATTTAACCTGGGCCTTCTGTTACTTTTTAATTAAAAGGCAAGTTTTTATTAACAGGTTTTACGCTTAAATTGTAATTAATTGCCATATGAAACAATGTGAATTAGCTCCACCAATCTGTAATCCAGTGCCCCTAGAGCCCCTGGTTTTCACTGAGTAGCATGACACCATCCTAATTTTACTTTTACCACAGCAGAAGCAGCATAAGAATTATTTAAAACACTTATCCAAACACAAACCGTAACTAGATACTGTGAGTTTGCACACTCAGTTATGTTGTAGGTTCAGAGAAAATGCTAGGAAACAAGAGGGATGGATACACAGACACACATCCTAATGACTTAAACATAACTGCCCTTCCATTAAGCAATCTGGTATCAAAAGCAGTATCTAGTACACAGAATGCTTGTTTTCAGATCTACCAGTCAAAGTTTAATGGGTGAAAGCTAGGTAAACACGTTCTGCATACCTAATTAAATCTAACAGAAGGAATGCAGATGTCCTTCAATAACCCTTAAGGCCTTTAAGGGTTTGAGGGTTTTTCCCTTTAGCAGAGTCTTCTGATAGCATTAAAAGCAGTGCTCAGTGACTTACAGAACCAGAGCTTTTCCAGACTGTAAAAGGATACCCTACTTTGTGTGCATGCATTGATTTTACTTAAGAAATGGACAGAAGTCAATCTGAGGTTTGCTCACTTTCAGGTTGCAGGAGGGCTTCTGTGCTTCTTTTTTTTGTTCTATTTTCATTTTTGCTGTTTGTTCATTTCATTAAATTTACTCTACTGAATGTTTATTGACTCTATGCTTTCATCCAATATCTGAAGGGGGCTACAGGAAGGCTGGGGAGGGACTATTGACAAGGTCTTGCAATGACAGCACAAGGGGCAATGGATTTAAACTGGCAGAGGGGAGATTTAGACTGGGTGTTAGGAGGAAGTTCTTTACAGTGAGGGTGGTGAGACACTGGCACAGGTTGCCCAGGGGAGGTTGTGGCTGCTCCCACCCTGGAGGTGTTCAAGGCCAGGATGGACGAGGCCTTGAGTGACCTGTGCTAGTGGGAGGTGTCCCTGCCTATGGCAGGGGGTTGGAACTAGATGATCCTTGAGGTCCCTTCCAACCTTACCATTCTATGATTCTATCTAAATCATTGTATTAATCAGAAAGAAAATATGCCCCCACTGCAGAGCAATAGAGCAACAATAACTAGTGAGATTATCAAAGCAAGCTATCTCAATGATACTGGCAAAAAGCAGGTAACAAGTGTAGTCATAAGAGGGCTTCAAAACAACTACTAAATAAAACAGCATCAGCTGCTTACTTTTTCAGATTTTAGCCTGAGCTAGAATACGTCCAGACTACATGCTACACAGGAACATGCAGACTCTGCATAACTTCTGAGGACAAATCAGCTTAGCTGTTAATATATTGAGAAATCTAAAGAGAAGGGCATGACATCAGCTATTAGAAGTGATTGCCACTTCCTAATTTTTGCTCACATAGTATTTAAAACTTTGAAGAGCAAATCTGCTACCTAATCATATTAACTCTCTAACCATGACTTCTCAAATAAGTGGCAAGATAACATTTTTTTAAGCTAATACTGAAACTAATCTTTATTAATTGTTTCCCCACTGTAAACTTGCTAATGGCACCATCACACAAAGAAGTGAATAAAACCCAAACAGGAAAGAAGAAAATACTGAAGTGAAGTAACTAATATTATATTGGATATAAGTGTAATACTATGTTGGATGTAGCACTGGATAATCCAAGACACATGACAGCAGACCAAATTTTTTGAATCTTTGATTATGCAGAATGAGACTGCTCAAGTTCGCAGCCTCCCCATAATACAGAGAAGTGAGAATATCTTCCGGAAGTGCAAGAGAAGGTTAAGAACTGATCTCCTCCTGAAGTGTATTTATAACCAATGCCTTGTGAGGGAGCACAGTTACCCATCATCCTGCCTCTCTATGATATACCAATAGAGGATCCTGATGTGCCAGTACATCAACTTGTCAGGAGCGGCTGGAGCAGCATTAAAGAGCCACACAGCAAGCAAGGGCTCAGTGATGTTGCAGTGCTGAACATACACACAGAAGTTCACTTCGGTGTGCTGGCTGCTGAAGAACCACTTGAGCTGCTAACCACATTTGTTGTGTTTTCAGATGGGAATGCAGTGAGATAAAATGAACCACTACAAAGCAAACACTATTCAACACTTGCATTCACTCCTCATAGAGAACAGGGCAGAATAACAACAGTCCTGTCATCTGGCTATTGCTGTGAGGAACTGAAGCCTCATTTGGAAACCCTCTGTCATGCCAAATTCATGGTCTTCCCATGAATTTCACTGAATTTTAAAGATTTTCCTGGTTTTCTGCCTTACCTCCCACCACGTTTCCCACTGTATCATTTCAACAGTGAAGCAAATCCATTAGAACCCCTGGCTGCAGAGATCTGTGACTATATCTAAAGGGATCAGATTCACCTCCCCTATTAATATAGTTGTGGATTTAATAACTGCTTCATCTCCAATGAATCCATTTTAAGAGCTGAAAATCCAAATTAACTTTCCTTATGCTGTAAGGTCTTAGTGTGTGTATATTACATTAGCATAACCACTTCTCTCCAACACTAACTGAGATTTCTTCCACTAAACACTTTGAATCTGCATCCTCCCCCATTTGCTTCTGGTAACATTTGCCCTCAGCCCTGTGCTAATAAGACGATCATAGAATGGAAAGGTTGGAAGGAACCTCAAAGATCATACAGTTCCAACCCCCTGCCATAGGCAGGGAGACCTCCCACTAGTACAGGTCACTTAAGGCCTCGTCCAACCTGGCCTTGAACACCTTCAGGGAGGGAGCAGCCACAACCTCCCTGGGCAACCTGTGCCAGTGTCTCACCACCCTCACTGGAAAGAGCTTCCTCCTAACATCCAGTCTAAATCTCCTCTCTGCCAGCTCAAACCCATTGCCCCTTGTCCTGTCATTGCAAGACCTTGTAAATAATCCCTCCTCAGCCTTCCTGTAGCCCCTCTTCAGATACTGGAAGGCTACTCTAAGGTCTCCCTGAAGGCTTCTCTTCTCCAGGCTGCAGAGCCCCAACTCTCCCAGCCTGTCCTCATAGGAGAGCTGCTGCAGCCCTCTGAGCATCTTTGTGGCCTCCTCTGGACCCGCTCCAACAGTTCCATGTCCTTCCTGTGCTGGGGGCTCCAGAACTGCACACAGTACTCCAGATGGGGTGATCTGTGTATATGATCTAACTCAAGCTGGAGCATTTTGGGTTTTATTAAAAATGTTTAGTTATCTGACTGGCTACTAAGCTCAAGTAAAATTAGCTTGTGATTATACAGCTGAATACAAAGAGCTGACAAAAAAGAAATAAGCACATTTCTAACTTTTCTTGACCTTTGGGTACTTTACTTCATTAATTGTGATTTTCATTTAATGTTAAAAGTGTCCCTGGGCCTCCAGTATTTCTGAATTCTCTACTTAGTGACTATTAAATCCCTTTCATTTATTAGCTGAATTTTTATACTACACTGAATTTTAGTAGTAAAATCTTGAAGAGAGTGATTCTTCCTAAAAGAAATCTGTTATTCCACAACAACTCCAGTCTTGCTTGCAGAGCTTAAGGTCTCCTCTCTTCTCCTCTTTATAAGGAGCTGGAGGACAGCCTGCCCACAGCCAGCACTTCCACAACTGGCATTAAACCCCAGAGTCTTACAATGTTTTGCTTTAATTTTTTTTTATGCCACATCCCACATATTTCCAACATGTCTTGTAGAAGAAGCTCTCTCAAGACCTTTCTGTTCAGAAATTACTTTGTTAGTAGCCAGATTTTCTCTAGAAATTGTCAAGAGAGGAGCATGATACTTCATAACCTAAACCCACCATTAAATAATGTCAGAATTTCCTTGAACGTAGATAATTAATGTGCCTCACTCAAATCCTTTGACCTGCCAAATGCTGATTAGATACAATGACTTATCACAAAACAGTGGTGGTGGACAAGAAAGGGAAGCACCCAGGTCACTACTGGCCAGCTGAATGTCACCACAGACAGTATCATAACCCAGCAAAGATGTACTTCTCTTCCTGTTCCACTAACAATACACACAGAAAATTACCAATTATCTGTGTGTCAAAGATGTGACCTGTTGCTATCAACTGAAAAGACAGACATATTCTTCAATTATTTTTTGTAATGTAATAATCAAAGAGGAGAATTATAGGAACCTTTCATTAACCTCTCAGCAAGTACATATATTTAAAAAGAATTGTATGGAAAAGGAGAACCACCTGTAGATCAGCTCTGCAAGGCTGAGCAGCAGCAGCATTCATTCTTTAAATCTAACATTCTTTAGCCAGACAACAGAAAACAGATGTTATATAGCAACTTAAATGCCACAAGCAACTCCCAAACTGCACATGACCTACAGACTTCTTGATTATGATGATTTAGACTATGGATGGTATAGGATCTCCCTTTGTAAGACCTGGACATCCACAAGGGTCCAAATGCCCCTGCCAGTCTCAGCTTACAGCCATGTATTCCAGTTCCCAAGTCCTTTGTGTGCATTAGGGAAAAGCTTCTGGAAGGTTTTTGTATCTGAGCCCAACACCAAAATAAGGAAAAGGATAAAGCTCAACAATTAAAGGTGGGGGCAGCAACAGCCCTATAGCATGAAGGAACAGAGAAGATACCTGCAGGAAGCACTTCCCCCAGTGCTTTAAAGTATTCCAATTCAGTATCTAAACCATGTAAAAATCAAAAATTGAATAGCCCTGTACAATGGGATTAATATTTAACTATTGTCATGCTCAAATACGACAACTTAAGAAAATGCTTAATCAGACTTAATGCTTAGATGTCATGGACAATCCAAGCAAAGCAATATACTCTACTGGATACCAAAGTATTTTAAAATGTCACTCAACATCAGCAACAAAACCATTCTGAACCTGCTAACATTCTGTGCTGTTGAGATTATCTCCTCTTTACCTCAGACAAAACACAGGTAGGAGACAGATTTTCCTCTCTAAAACAAAAGCAAAGAGAAGTTCTGACCTCAGAAAGTAGGCCACTTGGCACTGAGATTGCTTGCTCATTCCAACACCTAGCTGAGATACCAAAGCACATACAAATAAACCTATTAGCTATCATTTAGAGTAGTACTTTATCAATCTATTTTTGCTTTTGATGATACAGCTGTTATAGTCAAAATCTATCCTTTGTTAGAACATATTCTGTTTTCATTTTATGATTGCTGAGTATACTAAGTAAAATGAAAATATATAACAAGGAAGTGAAGTTCTGTTTTAGGTTTTCACTTTTTCCTTTCCCACAGGTTTTTACTAAAACCAAATATAGTTGTGCTGTCGACAGTCCCACTGTCTACCTGTCTCTGAAGGCAAATTTGTAATTCTCAGGAGAGGGGAAGTTTCCCACCAAGCTGCAGACTCATAAGAGCTGCCAACATCAAATGCTAGTCAGGCCAGAAGCCTCTTCCAATTCTTTTTTATTTTTGGAGGGTACTGATGAAAAGATAGTCCACAACAACGGGGACAAACCATGCTGTCACAACTACCCAAAAAGCAACAGAATCAAGAGTCAAATGAGATCAAAAATGGTTAGCATACATGACTGTACCTTGGTCTATCATTTGGAAGATATAATTTATCAGTGCAAGCAGTGCAGCTTGTCTACTACAATTAGGGCTAAACCCAGATGGATTCAGTCAAGGAAATCTGAGGATTCTAGATGCCACCAGAGTCGCCTTGTGCACAAGCTTCCTTATAGACTTCCCTAAAAGACAAAGAAATTCAAGACAAAAAAATGGTGAAAATTTTCCTCATCTGAGGATAATTTTTCAATCTGTTGACCCTGTAAGCAAGCAATCACCTTGTCCTCCCAATCACTTTCAGTAACAGAAAAATATTTCTTCAGCAGATATTCCTAGACTCACGAGAGTGTAAGTCACAAACTGCAGCACAGATCATTCTAGTTCCTATAATGACTTCCATTAGTGTCATTAGCTGAAACTCAAGAGAGTTTTCTCTCATACTCCTAATCCCAAAGAAGTAGGTACTATTTTTAGAATTGCCAGGGAGGTGCTGAACTAAGCCACTGAAATTATTAAGTACCTTTCAAATTCCTTAGTGTGAAACACACAGTACAGCTGTTGAAAGGATTCAATTTGGATGAATCAGTTTACCCTGCACAACAGCAGTGCAACAGAATGCTTGTTGGAGCAGTTTTAAGAAGCTTTAACTGCTTCAGTCAGTCAAATTTAAAATGGAGCACAGAAAACCAGTCCACAGGATCTAGAGAACAGGTGCTCTTTCCCTTTTAAAGGTAGTATCTTCCTAATGAAAAAGTGATAAAGGGGGAAAAAAAGTATAATTCACACAAGCATACAAACCAAATCCTCTGTTTCAGAGAAATAAATTGCATTTCTGTCATCAGGATATAAGGATGAGGAAGTTAAGGAACCCATTTTATGTTAGTTTTGGTATTCAAAGGTCTGTGCAGCATCAAAGAGAAAAACCTGATGGATCTGTGTAGAAGTACATTCTGCATTTTAATCTGTATCTAGAAGATACATTGGAAAGCAAATACATGAGAGTACTGAATAGAACACAAAAATTAATCTGCTCTTTCAATGCTTATTTACACATGCTTAGATGTAGACTTGCAGAGCTTTGGAATTCAAGAAGATGAAGTGTTGTATGAAAGCAGCCCTTTTTGATGAAGGCATTTGTCATTATGGAACTCTAGGCCAGACAGCAACAATCCATTCAGGTTAGTTACTCAGGTGTGTATCTCCATGTCTTGTACTCATGAGAGAGTTATATTTGCATTATTAAAAGCAGTAAGTTTAATAAATGGTTACTCTGATCAAGGCCACTATTCTTTTGATTGAAATAGGGCAAGTATTCTGGGTATGTAGACCATCATATCTCTGTTGTAATTTCCCAAAGCAGTGGAGCCACAGTACTTAGGCCAGCAGAGGACTGGTGTACATATCATTACTTACTAAGATTGACTATAAGCAGTGAAGAACTATCACATATTAAAATGTGGCCATCCAAAAGCATAAACTCTAAAAACATCTCTTGATCCATCCAGACTTTTCACTGAAAAATGTGGGAGACTGTCCCATGAGTATGTGTTTAAAGCATAGATATACATAAATAAAACATAAATAAGAATTAATAGTTGAGCTAAAACTTCAGCCTGTTTAGTGAAACGGTCAATGGGGAACACTCCATGTTCCACTTATTAGGCTGCAGGAATCCCAGTACAACAAATTAAGAGTTTGTAAGTAACTATTGAGAAGGAAAGAGTTTTACACTTCCTTTTAGTTTCCTGTGACAAGTCTTTTTTTGCTCTGATTCTTCTTTTGTTTTTTTTGCACTGTCTTGAAAAGTGGATTTTTCATTCTGTTTGATGAGCTGAAGCACATCTTCCTCTTGATCTCTTGCAAAGTCATGTACCACATGCTTTGAAACCTTTATTTCCTGCACATCACAGCTGACTGCTTGACTCTTCTGGTGGCAGGTACACAGCATGCTGAGGTTCACCTGGATGCCAGTCACAATGAGGAATTCAAACACTGAAATGGAGCTATTATTGAGGTGGAAAAGCTCATGATCTCTACAAGCATCATTTAAAGCCTCTCAGAGATTTGACTTCATCACATAGTTACTATTCTTAGTCAAACCAGGAGATGGTTTTGTTTATACTCAGTAAGAGCAGAGATATCATTATTCACTGCTAGCATTTTATTCCCCAGTGGGGTATTATTACCTGCACAGAGAAATAGAATGGAAACTATGTAAGGCTCTGGGGAAGGAAAACTCTTATGACACTTCTAGTAGCAATAAGCAAAGGCTTCTTCAGAAGACCCTGCTGCCCACTGGGAAAGGATTGTGGCACTATGTTGTACAGAGCACACAAACGAAAGCATCCCTAGAGGAATTCTTCACTTTTTCTATTATTACCAAATTCAGATATGTGTTTCCACACAGTTATTGTTAGCAGGTGCACTGTCTAGATTTTGGTCTGGAGCGCTGTCTTTCACAACTGTTCTTACCAGTAATTTCTAAATTGATGTGTAAAAGATTTATTTGTGGCACAGTTATAACTTTGGAAAGAAAGTAGTTTGTATCAAAGCAATATTTTTCATTTGTCCTGCCTATAGATTTGCAGATAGTGTTGGTAGGAGAACAATCTTGCCTTCAAGCAATCAAAAGTTTCTTAAAACCTACAAAGATCTGCAGAAGTCTGTTCTCTGGGTTTTTTGGGGTTTTTTTGGTAGATGAACTATCACAATATACCTCTGTCTTCCTTCTATCCTTAGCCTTCCAGTATCTGAAGGGGACCTACAGGAAGGCTGGGGAGAGAATATTTACAAGGTCTTGCAAAGACAGCACAAGGGGCAATGAGTTTAAACTGTCAGAGGGGAGATTTAGATTGGATGTTAGGAGGAAGTTCTTTACAGTGAGGGCGGTGAGACACTGGCACAGGTTACCCAGGGAGGTTGTGGCTGCTCCCTCCCTGGAGGTGTTCAAGGCCAGGTTGGACGAGGCCTTGAGTAACCTGTACTAGGGGGAGGGGTCCCTGCCTATGGCAGGGGGTTGGAACTAGATGATCCTTGAGGTCCCTTCCAACCTTACCATTCTATGATTAACACTGCAGCTGCATACCAGCACTGTTAGGATTTTAAAAATCCTTGTACATTATCTAGGCAATCTTTCAAAATCTTCTGATTAGCTACACTGCAACATCAAAACTGAGAAGACAAGCAACAGAGTGCAAATAATATCCCATCGGAAACATACTACCATTTAGTAACAACACAAAAGACAATCTAAAACAGCCACAGAATAAAAATACCTGGCAATTTGTAGCTGGAAATTACTGATGTCTTTGGGATGGAAACACAACATAGAGAAATTAGTACAGCAATTTGATTTTTATCATCCTCCTGAAAAAGGACTACTGCTGCTACCACCATAATCAGCATTGAGTTGCACATTAGAACATATACCATAAACACAGACTGTGATAAACGTTCTCTCGAAACTCAGATTCTGCTGTTTTCCCAACCCCTATAGATTTTCAATCCAACAATAGCTGCTCTTTTGATTACAGCTCTAGCCTGTGTTCTTATTCTGGGCTGAATCACTACAAAAGCAAGTCAATTGGTTAAAAAAAAAGCTGAATACCATAGCAACTGGCTCACAGCCTTGCTAACATGCAGGAAGGATTTCTGACTTGAACAAGAGCTACAAGTGAAAGTGTCAAGCCAAAAGCAGATCTGGCATAATATCAACAGTGCAACAGAACCATAGAAGTTGCTTAACCCCTCCCCAGTCTCTTCCCTGTAATATCTTTTGTTCTGTAAATCTTCAGGTTCTCATTAAAATACAGTACAGAGAACAAGGGAAAATGTGTGCTTTGGTACTGATCCTACATATAGATGTAGGCACTGCAGACTGTCAAAACAAACAGGATTACATTTTCTAAAATTCAAATCATGGAAACAGAACAATAATAGAGTTTGATCTTCAATTTTAATTATTTTTTATATATATAAAAAGTAAACTCATTAAGCATACACATCTGCCCTAAGTGTCTGGAAGCAGCCCACTACTGAGAAAAGAACCCAATGGTAAGACAGTAGAAACTGTTTCTCTTAGTACACAGCACTGCTAACACAGCTAGAACACAAGAGAAGTGTTACAGAAGTATTAAACACAAAAGGGAGCATCTTAGCCCAAACACAGCACACTCAGACAAAAACCAATCTGCCTGGTTACAAATCCAATCAGAGGAAAACATCTAAATCATGAAATGGGTAGCACATCATGTCCTGTGTTATTACAATGTTCTAACATAGGACCTCGTTCCTTCCTCATAGCATTTTGACTTCTAAGTTCAAACATGAGCAAACTATTCAAGGAGTTCTGCAACCTAAAATACAGGTGTTTGATTAATTAACCTCAGAAGAAGCTGTGCTTAACCAGAAATTTGAAATGGATAGATCTATCCAAAAACTCTGTCACAGGTCCCCTGCAATATAAGCAAACATCAGCAGCCCTGTAGAGCACATAATGTTGCCTCCTCTGAGAAGCTGTTCACCCCATTAAGAAACAACAGCAGTGACATGAGCTAATTTGTCACAGGACAACTGTAGAATCAGTAGCTAAGAACAAGAGGTCTTTATTTGCTGTCAGTGAAAAGTCTCCATTTACACATGGGTCACTAGTATAGACGGCATTCCATGCCGTTTTCTGCAGTTCAGTTGAAAAGATGCAAACAAAACAGGTAGTGTGTGCAATGCTTATTTACCACAGGAGACAGAAAGGAGAAACAAACAGAGAAAAAGCTCACATGCCTTTACTTTTATTGTAAGTATTTAGGCTTTGCATGACCTGTGGGACATCTCAGATTCCCAATGACAACATTCAGAACGTGCAGTGTCTCACTGCGCCACCTCCTCTAGGACACAGGGGTTTTCAAAAACTTTTATTCACTGTTTGTAAAGTGACATAATACAATCCATCAGCTGGAGACATCTCTATCACATTTGGGTTTTGTGGTTTCCAAGGTCCATTGTCATACAGGTTCTCTGTAACCAGCCACCTGGGATGAAAACAAAAATAAGTTATAGGCACCCTTACCTCCTAGTCCATCTCCAGAATCAACCTCGTAGATGCTCTCCCCTTCCATGCTGTCTTTGGGATGCAGCAAAAAGCAAGATCTTCCTCAAGTGATAAGCTGAGGCTCCAGAAGGAAGCTGAATCCACCTCCTCTGCAGCCAGGAGATGATATCTTTCAAACAAAAACATAAAAACAAAGCCATTGATTCAATCCTGCTACGCAACAGAGAATCACTTCACTTCTCTCTTATGTTCCCAACTTTGTAAAACCATGTCAGCTAGTTCTATATCCAATACCTCAGATCTTTATAATCAATACAGTGTTTTCAGTGAGTATCAGAGCTCCTTGGTAATTGTAAATTCAACTGCCATTCACAGTACAAATGCACCACCTCATATAAAGAGGTTGCAGCAGCTCAAACTGCAGAACTCTATTGAGGGGGAAAGTCTCAGCATAGACCCAAACTGTTTCATACAACCCAACAGGCCAAGGACTGGGCAAAATGGAGCAATCTACAACCCAGCTGCAGGATTAGCTCTTCTGTGGCATGCTGTGAGTACTGTGGAGCCAAACTATAGTCAGGTTGCAAATGTCAATACAGACTGAAAGCACACAGACCATGTGGGTTCACTTTCTTAAGACTCCACTTTGGGTCACTAAGTTTAGGCAGAAGGAGCAATTCAGCAACAGCCTTTTCCCTAAACTGAGCCTGAATAGTTGGGTTTCTATCACTCTGATCCAGTGTGACTAATTTTTACCTT
>WBNM01043804.1:23766-47222 GCA_013399055.1 Ramphastos sulfuratus | reverse complement strand
CTAATTTTTTCCTTTTTTTTTTTTTTTTTTTAATAAAAGAGAAATAATTCTTAATTAATTTTAAAAAACCCCACTACTGAGTCAGGAAACATCCGCACATCAGTACCTTTGAGTGGCAAAAAAAAGATGCAAAAAGCAATTAACAGCATGAAGTTACTGGAGTAGTTTTGCAGCAAGTGGAGAACTGTCACGTATCAGATGTTCATGATAAGCAAGAATGAGTAAGGATGAGATCCACCACTCATCCCTCCCATGTAAGAGTTGCAATCTGATTATTTTTAAAACAAACCAAAAGCCATTTGAAAAGAGTACAGAGGCATCTGTCTGCCATAAATGAACTTAGGCCAGGAACATAAAGCATGATGAGAAAATGATGATCACATCCATGAGCAATGGGATATAGAAAACACAGTTCAGGTACCAGTAGTAACTTAAGGCTAGCCATGGAACAATGTATTGGCTGTCTCCTTGCCAGTTGCAAACAAGCAAATAATAATTATTTTTTATTAGCAAATCTGCAGCCTTCTCTTCTGCTTTCCCATGTCATTAGGACTGCATTCGAATTGTCCCATGTCACTGATTCTTATTGAGAGGGTGGAAAGGGGACAAAAGCTCTGTATTAACAGGAACCGCCCTCTATCTTTTGTCCAACCCCCTTCTTCAACTTCCTATCATCAAGCAAGCAATAAATATTATACACAAATCTGTATTCAGAAATCAAGTAAAAGAATGTCAACAGTTCAAGTACTATGCCATTTTGTTGATAAAAATAAGGGCATACCTAGAAGTTTCACACCAGGTGACCTCTACTTCTTCAACATCTTCAAGCATCTCTCTCAGCATCTGCATGTTTTTGTCGCTTTTCCGCTGGACGTGCCAGTGCAGGCGTATGCCACGTAACAGAGCATGCATGGCACTGCAAGGCACTGAGCAGGCTTCCCACGGACTGAAAACTGTAGTAGAGCCATCTCACACTGCTGATGCCTTTTCTTAAGCTCACATCAGTGACTCAAGGTGTTCTTCTAAATCAGCATTCATGTTTTTCAGAAGGTATGCTACCGCAATTTGCAAAGGACTGAAGACCAAGACAGGATCCACAATGCTGTTTTTTAGTGATGAAGTATCCTTTGTGGAAATTTATGTTTGGTATAGAGAATCCATACATTTTATTTTAAAAATACAACAATACTTACCACATAAATAACTGGAAGACAGTGGTTATAGCATCAAGCTCTGGCTGCATAGTCACACCTGAAAAATGTATGGTCCAAATGCTGATTTAGGATGCTCACAAGAACGTTAACCATTGCAGTTCTTGTTTATAAAAGCAAATGCCATCAAGCAATGAATATTGGATTCCCGTGGTCAAAAAAGCTCTACTGTCACAGGATTTACTATTTTCACTGGACAAATAGGTTAGATGAGCAAATAGCCATAGTTTGAGAAAGTCAACCACAGCCTTTCAAATGAAAGAACTTTTCTTGCAAGCTTCACTTTGGAAAGGTCTTGTTCTGCTCAGATCTTATTGGCAGCCCTGGGTTTTATGATGAATGCAGAAACTCTGTTTGTAGAAAGTAGCTCCTGACCAAAGGACATTGCACAATGTCTACAAACTAAACAATGCATTTTCACCTGGGCTTTATGCCTACATATCTGGAGGGAAAAAACAAATAATTTTTTTTCCCCCCCAAATCACATGCCCAGCATAAATATCTACTTGTACATCTACTTAAACAAATATGTCACACAATGTGGTCGCCCAGCTGTAAACCAAAATGTGTCATGGAAAAATCCATAAGGTGTCTCATTTTGCCTTAGAGTAATGAACTAAATGAAGTCTGTGTGTCTTTATCAAAACCTGTAAGTGCAGAAGACAATAAATTTCAAGACAGTCAACGCATAAGGGTTCATTACTAAAATCAGCTGTCAGTATTGTGAAATGTCAGCATTTCAGTGCAAGGCTACTGAGACATTAAGTGGAACCAAAGTCTTTGTTGCCTAGGTAGGCTACTACTATTGCTCTGATAGAAAAATGAGATTAAAATAATAGAAACAGGTGATTTTTTTTTAATAGTTTATTAGTTTACATGTAAGCCTCCCAAAACAAATTAATTGTTCTTTATTATGTGCCTGATGTCTCTTCCCACTTGGCATCTGTATGAATGTTCTTTTAGTAGCATTTCACTCATAGCTGAACCTTTTTTTGTGTGTGTGTGTGAGGGGGCTGTTGGTGGACACGAGACCCTCATTTGTTCTGTTTCCTGGCTATGAAAACTTTCTAATTACAAAACTAAAGCAAATGATGCAGCAACACCAAAATGGAATCACAGTGCTGGGGTAACCAGTGGTGGAATACTTTTCATGATATGTATTTAAGTGCTTCTCAAAAATGAAATCTACACTTTGGAAATAGGTGGAAATCTTGTATTCAGCCAGGCATAACCATGCTTGGGTTAGTCCTGCAGTAATACCCCAACAACAAACCTTCCTGACTACCAGACTTGATAATCAGAATTCCTTCCTAACAAGGCTTTCAGGGAGACTGTTTCATTATTCAGAGAAAGTCTGAGTTGAATAGATTTGCTTCATTTCACCACAAAGCTCCACATGGAAATCTCAAGGAAGTCAAAAGGAATTTTGCTATGGACATGGGCTTTTTAAACACCAACAGTTTTCAGTACCTCAGAATAAGCTCCAAGTCAAGATTTTGCAAAATCAGATCAAAGTGCTTTGTGCAGCCTTGAAAAGAGATTCATGTACTCTCAAGACAGGAAGGACACAGACCTGATGGAGTGGCTTCAGAGGAGGGCCACGAAGACGATGGGGTGGCTGGAACACCTGTCCTATGAGAGATTGATGGAAATGGAGTTGTTCAGCCTGAAGAAAAGGGAGACCTAGGAACAGCCTTCCAGTACCTGAAGGGGGCCTACAAGAAGGCTGGAAAGGGACTGCTTACAAAGGCCTGTAGTGATAGGATGAAGGGCAATGGGTTTTAAGTAGATTTTGATTGGATATTAGGAATGAGTTCTTTACGCTGAGAGGGGTGGAACACCAGAACAGGTTTCCCAGGGAGGTAGCTGAGGCCCCATCCCTGGAGATATTCAAGGTCAGGCTTGACAAGGCTCTGGGCAACCTGATCTAGTGGAGGATGTTCCTGCTTACTGCAGGGAAGTTGGACTAGATGAGGTCTCTTCCAGCCCAAACCATTCTATGGTTCTAATCCTGCAAAATACAGTTCAGAGAGAGGCTAAAAATCACAAGAAAGAGATCAATTTCACAACTTCATTCCTCCAAATCTGAATCAGAATGAGTGATTTCCAAGTCTGAGCTACTTCATTTCTACACATATTTTTCTTATTAAGGAAGTTCATATTTTCAAATAACTCCATACCTGTTTTACCTGCCAAATTGTTTTACTGTTCTCATCACACACAGTACTTTGCCTTCCAATTGTTTATCTTTGCACAGAAATTCTGATTACTGTGAAGAAAGTTATTTCACGCGCTACTGGGTTGGGAATTCAGCCTCTATTTTTAGTATAACACTCCCACAAAACATTTGACACATGGATCTCTTCCTTCTGGGCCAGTGCTATAAGGTACAGGGTGAACTGTGCACGCCACACCAAGAATTGTCATCAAGCAAACATGATGCTCACTGTTATCCTAGCAAAATCATTTTGCAATCTGGTTCCTCCACTAATGGCAGAAAGAGTAACTCTTGACATGTGCAAGAACAGTAGAGGGCAAGCTAATGCTCATAGAGCGTCTCTTCCAGGTTGGTAATGACCAGAAAATACATACTGTGTACTTTAGTTTCTGCTCTAGGCATAGTAATTCAGAAACAGAGAGGGCAGGGTCTTACATCAGAAACATTTTCTTTTAAGATGTGTCTAAGAAGTCAATTTCTGTAAGTTAAAATTTATGATACAGTTACCAGGAATCTGTGTACTGCAGCAAAGATTCAAGGAGTTCTACATCCTTGACATTTACACAAATTGACTGCCATGTAGAGCGTAGCTTTACTATCATTACCAACACAAAGTACACCTTAAAATAGAAACCTCACAGCCCACAATAAAAAACACTAAGTGTACCTCATTAATTTTAGTTTTCAGGTTATGATCAACACATTCCTTCAGTCCAACAATATGTTGTGTTTCACATTAGAGACAAAGCAAAGCAAGTAGCAGGATGCTTCTATTTCTAGTAGGACTATTTCCAAGGAAGAGTAAATTATATTCCATTTTGACACCCACATTCTTACTATAATTAGCAACAGTTCTAGCAGTATATATCAAAACCAAAGAACTCATCAACATATTGATCAAAACAGGATTTGCCAGAAACTGTACAGAACTTTTTATTAAAAAAAAAAAGGGAGACATGAAGTAATAACAACAACAACTAAAAAAGTGAACTAAAAGAACCCTTTAGCACTATCATGTTTTGAAACAGAAGCTTGCAGTGTAAAAACAATTTGCTTTCCTTAGGTTACAGCTGAAGGCCTAAATGAAGCATGCAATACATACTCAAGAGTATTCTCTCATTTGTTTTAACCTTAATCTTCAAAACAATGTTGAAAAGCTGAATTTATGCCCAGCTGTAGTTTTTATAACCAACCAAGAGAAATTTAGTTTGTATGCTAGAGCAACTGTGGAAATCAATTCTTAATCTATGACCTTGGTTACCGCAGCTTGAAGCCGTGCAATAAATAAATGCCCTGAGCCACAAATAAGAAACATTTGGTGAATCAAAAAGACAAATAACACAAATCTATACGTGTATATATAGCATTAGAAAGGTCACATAAAATACAATATTGGCTCTTTTGTTGCTCTAACATAATAACATGTGAAAGGCAGGACGTGGTAATTGGCTGCATTAATGCCCAGGTGGTGAGTGCCTATTTTCTTTTCCAGTCACAATGTTCATCCTTTTAGAGGACTTGTTGGAGCCTGGCTGGATTTTTTAGTACAGACAATGCTACAATGGTTAGCAATGCAGAATCTCTGAAAATACTGATTTTCTTTGTCCTGGTATATGTCAAGCCTTTCCCTAATGCACATTTAAGCTTCCTTGTGAATCCCTTCGTGCTTCAGCACTAACAACTTTGGAATAAAAATGCCAGAACTCAGGTGTTAACCTGCATTTAGTCACAACTACCCCTCTTTTAAGCCAAATCTCCTGTATGTTATGACTTATTTCTCATGGGAGTATAACCTAAAAGAAGCACCACCTGGAGTAACAACTTATCCTTAATATTTTACAATTGCACTTCACAGAGCATTCCAGTAAACAAATCTATGCCTCTTCAAAAGCACACCTGCCATTCTTGACCTATTTGATTGTAGATTTTTAAATCTTGACCTATTCGATTGATTGCAGATTTTTAAATTGAGTACAAAATACCACTAGTGAGTCACAGCAGGTGAACAAAGTAACTCATGGGAAGTTTTCCCTTATTTTAACCCTAAATAAAGGATATGGTCTAATATGAAAGGACAGAATGTAGAGATTCATAGTTAGCCTTGAACTGGAATTTTACATAGAAACCAAATCAGAAAGACTTCATTTTTAGAAATATAATTATGTTTTAGTCAAAGTAGATAATTAAGTCCTTTGTAACATTACATTTTCACAAGATCCTGTAATACACTGTGGTCAGTTCTCACCCACTGAGAGTTTTGCCATTAATAAAACCGAAAAGATCAAGAACCAAACTGAAATGTCCTTAAAAAACTGAAATCATCCTACTTAGATCTACCTACATGCATAGGCATCAAAAGAAGCATCTCAGGAGATTTCTGAAATCCCCCTTTCCAAGGAAACATTAGCTTTTGTCATCAACATACAGATTTATTCTAGGCTAAAAGTGGCTTCTGTGAAAATGATGGCAAGCACTTACCAGTCAGAACCGATTTCACATTCCAGATGCACAAAATGTTTTCGCAATGCAAAATAAGCTGTGCTTGAACCTGCCCCAGAACAGGCTCACCTTGTCAACAGCTAAAGCAAAGCACAAGGACATCTGATTTCACACATACTCTTCCATAGCTCGAGAGCAAGAATTTTAGCTTGGTAGTGTCTTTCACACCTATCTAGGTCTTTTACACCTAGGTGGAGAGAAGAGCTCACGTTCCAGGCTGCAGCCCCTTGGGTAACAGCAGCATTTTACAGGTGCTCAAGCATATGTATGCAGTCCCCAAAGATTTTGCAAATGGCATTAACCAAATCTCTCTACAGCTGTGGGAGGGAACTGGCAGGTATTAGCAGGGCAGGTGTNAACTCCCTAACCCACATCAGTGAGGAAACCCTCACAGGATGCCTGAGAGGCAGGCATCTGCACGGCCTGGAAGAGCCATCACTAAACTCAAGCACCTCTCCTCATCACTAAGTATCAGTTAATATCAACTCCTTACTCAACTCCATCTGCTATGTCCTATCTGACATTTAAAACTAGTTTCCACATTAGAGTCATAAAGGCAGCTTGTTCTAACTGCAGGAGAGTTGCTTGCTGTATTAATTTACGTTAGAGGAAACTACTTCTCCACCAACAAAACAACAAATTTACACTAATATGTGCATGTGATTGTAAGCAGTGACCCTTACAAAACCACCCAAGATTCAGCATTTGTTAAACAAAGCTATGTATTCACTGATGGCTTTGTATCAACATAAATGACTAATTACTTTAATCAGGAAACTCAAAAGAACTTGATTTATTATAAATACAGAGGGTTGTCCTCTTATAAAAATGACTTGCTCTGCAGTTCAGAACACATATTGATTTATGGCACTAATTGTAATTCTCTTATTTTTTATTTTAACATTTAATAATAGGTGAAAAATTAATTAGAAGTCAGCCAGAGCAAGCCACATTCATATGTGCATTCGATTGCATAGTAATATTCATACACTGTCTATAGCCTAATATTTCATTCATGGTAAAGATACAAAACTATTTTGAAAGCATGCAGAGAAGAAAAGATTAATTTGGCCAAGATTACAGAAAGAGGGAATATTTTTGCCTTTCTCATACATGGCTGTTAATTATTTAGTGATAGCTGACATCTGTTGCTGACACCAGCTGAATGCAATTCAAACCCAGCTTAGGTAGGAATACCAGAGAACCATTTGAAAAACAATAATAGAAAAACAGACTATGAATCAATCATGGCATAGGATCCAGAGAGAAAAAGAATTGAATCTGCCTAGAGTATGGCAGTGGATGAGCAAGTATATTAACATCTTTGCTGCAAAGCCACTTTGGAAAGCACTTTGCTCTCTCCTGACTCCAGCACCACAGGTCCTTTACCTCACCTAAAGGCTATTTGTAGACAGACTTAATGTCAGACAGAGCATGTCAGGTCCCCACGACAAGACTTATCAATGTACACTCAAGCCACACAATAGTTACAAATTTTCACAGTATATATCTTTTAAATAAACAGAGAAAAATCCATGTCCAATCTACTTGCACAAAGATTAAATTGTTTAGGACTCTCTCATCCACCCGAAGTCCTCTGCCTCTCTGCAGAGAAATTCACCATGGACTCCCTCTTTCTGACAATCAGCAAAGTTCTCTATCTCATCTCAGCTTCTTGGGGTAACCACCAGAGGCCCAGGGTGTCCAAGGAAACTGCCACACAAGTGTGTCAGTATGAGTGCCATTGCTCCATCAGTTATTACAGTGATGGTGATGAATGTTGCATCTGTATGTGCAGAGAATAACGATCAAGGGCAACGTAAGAATATTTTCAAGGTGAAGAATGTTTCCACAGACAGGAAGATCTGCTTGATCTAACTTCAACTCTGAGCTCAGCTAAACCAAACTGCATCCCTCAGGGCACCGCAACAAACAGATTGCCAGCAAATCAAGACACTTGGCAGCCAGGTCCATATTACAGCTGCTTCCTTTTGTGCTGACCAGCACAGGAACCATGACCTCATGCTCCCTGTTCTAATATATTCTTACATTTTCTCTTTTCTCATATTTAACACCAACATTTCCCCAGGCAGAAACCACCTCCTCCTTGTGTGTTTACAGAACCAGCTGTGCCTAGTGACTCTTAGTGTATAAATAACATGAAAGATATAAATCTAATCATGATTTATGGCAGACTTGAACAACATAGTTAAACCTCAGCATTATCAAAGTCATGGGAAATTTTTGTTCTTGAAGCTAAGGTTTTTCCTATTGTATCATCATGGTTGGCATCTTCTTGGTCCAATTTTTCTTTCACATAACAAACTTTTTTTTTTTTTTTCAGTCACCCATCAATTCTGATACCTTGCAGTTATTACTGTAAAAGGGGAGCAAGGGAAGTATTTTCACTTCTGTCAAATAATCACTTCCTATCGAGCATTTCTTGCAAGCCAGCAGCACAAAGAAAGCCTCAGAATTCAGGTTACTGCAGTTTGGAAGATATCCACCATAGGATTACTAAGAGACATCTGCTTTGGTCTGTGAGAGGCACACACAGGACTGACCTCCGTTATTCTCTGTAACCACTCACTTGTAAACAGACATCAAGCCCCACTTCTGGATAGCTGCAGAAAACCAGCCTGCTGCTACAGTAATTAGAAACCAGAAAGTGTTTCTGGTTACCTACCCCCACAGCACAGGCTTCCAAGACATTTTACAAACTTGGATAGATTTTGGGGACTTTTTATAATTCACAGTATTAGAGGTCAGGTAGAGGCAAGCGTTCAGAGGAGGATTTGGAACAAACTAAAAAACACTGAGACCTATAAATTCAAATAAAATCTGACATAAAAAGAGGAACTCTCATCAACAAAATGAAATCCCACTACTTTAAACAAAAAGAATCCATTAATTATCAAATAGACATATGCTGGTTTAATTTGGGTTATATAGAGGAATGTATCATAGCGAGAGTAGTGCTACACAGCAGCATTTACTGGTATCTTGAAGATTATTCCAACCTGCAAAGTTCTTTTATTGAGCATATTTGAGTAGGAATATTTGTTTTGAACACAAATTTTATATTCAAGCTTAAATTTCTTGGAAATAGCAGAGGTACTTTTTAAAAAGTTAGGACTGGAAGCTCACTATTGCAGGCATTCATTTTGTAACAATCATCTAGTATTTTGCCATGTTTGACAACTCTCCTGGGGAGCTAAACACTCTCCTTCTACAGCTATTGTGGTTACTGGGGGGAAAATATGAAATAACTTTGAAAATGATAGATCAGCCTCACAGGTGGCCTGGTTCTGCTGAGCTCAGCAAGAAGGAAAGGCTGCCCAATATCTTTCCTGGTGCAGTCACTCCTAGAGGCTATTCTGACTTGCACTTGCTGGCAAACGTCCCCAAAGGACCATCTGCCAGCAAGAACAGTAGGGGGAGGAAAATCATTCATGTGCACACTCAGATACTGCCAAGTCCTTCCCAATTCTCAAAACTTCAAACAGCAGAAGCTACCACAAGCAAGATTTAAGACTTTAGCATGCCAGCTTTACCTGCTGTGGAGTCCACAAGACAGAACCACTTCATCAGAAGAGACAAAGAGAGTCTCCATAAAAAGAAGAGGAGGAGAAAACCGAAGAGATAGAAGAATTAATCTTTTCCATTCACAAAGTCACAGAACCATGACCAATGTTACCAAGCACTGTAGGTTAACTACGCCGAAACCATTCATCTACAAAAGAGTTATTGGGAAGGCAGGGGTGGGGGGAGGAAGTGTCAAATAAACCCAGATGTGTGCACACTAAGCTCATACCTTTCAAACTGCTGCTACAGATCTATTTACTTATTACTTCAGAAGCCCAGAACAATCCTAAAGCATTCAAACCAGGAAATGTGTGGGAGAGCAGCCTATGTTTCAGTAACAGAATATGCTGTTTTCCTCAATCAGATTTCAAAGAGGCAGATCAAAAGAGAAAATATTTAAATGCAAGACCTTATTCTGATTTAAGGAAAGCAAAGCAAAAAACATATCCAGGAAATACACACATATATATACCTTTTACATATATAGGGGTATTGCAAAGTTAGAGCTTCATTGCTTAACCTGTCCTGTGTACCCATTCCTACCCTCACAATTTTATTTTTCTGTAAAATGCACCTTTGAAGGCATCAGCTTGTACAGAAGGGCAACAGCTGTTCTGTTCTGGGTCAGAGCAGATGCAGTACATAACCACCAGAGTGGTCTGTAGATGATGTTTTCTCAAGAATGCTTATAAGTGCTGGGGGTTTTGAACCTTCTTCCTTTGCTATTTCTACTGAAAGCACAGCTCTGCCTGCTTCTAGTGCAGCCAGGATTTTCTGCCTCTGTGGTACTGACCAAGGAGTAAGGTGATCCTAAGTACACTACTTTTTTTACTACTACAGTCTTATCTTCCTTCTTCTTCCCATTGTTCATCTCCATCCTGTTATATTTTTAAGTGACATCTAACATTCAGATTATATTCCATTTTAGACACAAGCCCATGACTCCTTCCTCACAAAATTACAGTTTTGGTGTAAACACTACTAATAAAAATATCTTGGGAGTTTTAAAAAAAAAAACAAAAACCCAAAACCCACCACCAACACCAAACAACTATTATAGAGAACAAATGTTTTCATCCTGAATTTACATCTACTGCTCCCATCCTACAGAACACACAGGACCTTTTATTCCCCGAGCCTGGTCACAAACTGTCTGAATACACTGAGTCATTCTCTCTATTTCAGACAGCTTTGGTACTTTAGCCTCCCCCTTTTACTTTACTCCCTTACTTTTGCCAGAGACAAAATTTTGGTTAGAAGGAATTCCCTTCTGCTAGAATGTATCTGGAGGTAAAGAACAGATGATAAAACTGAAGTTCTTAGAATAGAGATCTGTAACTACTAACCTAACGCTGCAGCCTTCTCTCATGACCAGGCACAGTGGAATCAACAGAGTTGCTTATGCACTTTAGAACTCCAGGATGGAGGTGATGAGAATTATCCTGTTTGGGTAATGCATTGCTTTACGAGTATGCTCCTTTAGATCATCATTATTCAATATAAATATGAAGAAAAAGAAAAGTCAATTCAGACTCTGCATTAATAAAACCTCACAGAAAGCATGAGCAGAGAGAAAAAGATGATGGAAATGACCTATACCATGAAGGAAATGGTCTCTTGACTATCCTTTCGTATTTGCACTGACAATGATGTAACTGTAGTTTTGTACTTGCATTTAAAATAAAGTCTATTATGAACAAGGTTTAATTGTGATAAGTTATACAATTATCTTCAAAGGTTTATACAGCACAGAGGTAGGTTTGAGCTGAAATTCTGGACTCGATTCACACAAGTGTGTGGAGGCCAACTCTGGACCTCTCTACAGTGTCGCCAGTGAAGGTTAGAATCTGCACTGCATGGAGAAGAGCTGAAGCATCAAACCCACATCACTTACTGCCACATCAAACTCACAGGACTTATTAGCAAATATGCCTAAAAATATGCTACCTAAGGCCATGTATTGTCATGGCAGGGATCCTCAGACTGTTCACTTCAAATGAAGACCAGTCCCAAATTACTTCCCAAAAGGACTCTACCACTCAAACTATGAACCAAATCCTGTACCACTCACTACTCTGACATAGAAGTTGGGAACTGTTTTAACCGTATATGGAATGAAATGCAATTTGGATTCTTATCCTTTGAAGTAAAAAAAAGGCAATAAAACCCATTAGGAGGTCTATTTTTGTTAGGAAAATTAACTCTTTTTATTGTAGATCTTGTGGAAACAGTCAGGAATAATGCTAAATTTACCCAATTATTGAATTATGTTACATTCTCCTGTTAGTGCACCTTTTTACAAACAGCCACAGTAGCAGAGTTACAACAGACTGATGGGCCTCAACTCTGAATGCCAATCAAATCACTGCAAATCCTTCACATGGCATCTGAAGCTACAAAAGTAATTTGCCATGACCTAGCAGCCTTGCCAAGACTTTGATTCCATTTTCTCAATTGTATTTCTATATTTAAGAGACATAAATTTGGCTGGAAAAAAAAAATACTCCTCACTGTATTTGAAGCATGTAGTACTTAAATAAATCCAGGGACGTATGTAAGAATCCATTTGCCAAACTTGTGAGCATTTATTATTTTTTTTTGTTCTGAAAATTTGCATCAGCCACCTTAATTCCTCTCATAATTTATCATGTATCTTCTGGTTTAGATGAAACCTATCTATGGTAACCCCAATACATATACCCACGACTTCCATGCAGCGCAGAATGTTACATGTCTAACTTTAGACAGCCAGATTTAATTAATTGTACAATAATCTAAACCAGCACATTAGTTTACCAGCTTAATTGGTGTTAATATCTAAATTACACAGTCATTATGAAAAGAGAAATGTTAAGATACGGCTTTACAACAGAAACCTAATAGTTCATGTAGATACTGAAAACCAACATTCACTTTCTTATCAATTTTCAGTGCATTTCAAAGCATGCCTCCTGGTCTAGTGCTCTAAAGCTCCTCTGGCACACATGGCTGCCAACAGTAACTGCTTTTCTGCATCACATTTACAACCAGACCACATTCAGTTATTTGCATGCTACTTTGTAGACGTGTACACAAAGCATTGACAGTCTGAAAACAGTGCAAAAAATAAAAAAAAAAAAGAAAACAAAAATATGCAAAGGTGCCATCCAACCACAAAGAAATACCAAAATGTGACAGCAGTCAAGCAGAAGAATGCAACCTGAACGTCCCCAGCCCCACCACTTTACAATACATAGAGTGATTATCTGTTAACAACTGGTGGTTCATTCAAGACAAGGGGGCAGTCTCCATCCAACAGCCTGTCCCACAAGAACCACTGCTTGGCAGCAGGAACTGCATGGACGGAGACTCTTCCACCCACTCACCTCCAGAAGTGACCTCTTCAGAACTGGGTTGAGGAACATTGGCAGGACAATGTGGGGAAGCTTGCATTGCTGCCGCCCTTGCTATACCTGTCCTGTGGAGAAATAGAGGACTTAATTTCCCGGGCTGCCAGTCAGCACCTTCTACATTACAAGTGAAGGAAAAAAGAAACGAGTTTGACAGTGCCTGCTTCAAGCAAGTGCATTTTGGGGCACTGTGAAAAACCCACATTTTCTTCTTAAGTATCCAGGCTACTTTCACATCTTCTGTGGAGCTCCTTTTGTCTGCCCAGCCAGTGAGCTGGATTCCTTGCTTCAGGAGATGACGATGCTCTTGCCAAGTACCTGTATAGCAAGCTAGGATATGGCCATTGAGGATCAACTTAACTAGACAGCCAAAATAAAATAAATAAGAACATCATGTTTAAATTAATCTCTCAGCTCTGATGTGAACAAGTACTTGTTAATGGACAACTCCTTCCCTTCAATCTCCCTTTCAAAATGGCAAGTTTCTTAGTCTGCTCTTTGCACATTTCCTTTACAGAAACCTTCATCATCCAAATGGCCTAGCAGAGATGCAATTCTTTTGCTTCTCCTGCCCCATCCATTCCACAGAGGCATTTTATTTTACTTCCACATTATCCTGAATAGGGTTACCACAAGAATCAATCCTAATGAAGATAACTTTTAAGGGAAAAGAAGGAAACTTTCCATTATCCTCGTGGTTTCCAGCTAGGACTACAGTTTTCAGCCAGCAGGTTTCAGTGTGACACATCCAAATGATTTGTCTATGTCAAAGTTCAGTCCATTAGAGAGAACACAACAAAACCCCTCCATCTGAAATACATGAATAAATCATTCTTTTGAGTGTGGTGATGAATGCAATGGTTGACAATCTCAAAAACAATTTTCTAAAGCCTTACTAAACCAAACATGTTTGCTTCCAAAAGTGATCTTGCTGTCTTTCATGAGTACCACGATGGGGTTTGTTGGAGGAAATGTCAAGTTAAGACAGAGGGGACTGGAAGCTAATGATCAACCATTTTATTCTGGTACAAGTGTGCACTGAATACTGATGTTCACAGGCAGGAACAATTTCCAATAATTAATTGGAAACATATCAGCCTTCATTGCATTTGCTTAACTTTGGTCAACAGCAACGTTAATTTTGCAAGTGAACTGGGAGACAAGACAAAGCCTATGCATGGAAAGTTTATGTATAATTCAGAACTGCTGAAAATTATGGAAAGCAAACCAAGAAAATGATGATTATAAAATTATGGCAGAGGAACTCTATTAGGGGAGAAAACAGCAACCAAACACCAAACCACGAACAACCCCAAACAACAATCAAAAACCACACAACTTTTATTGCCTCAATCGTTAAGCTAGGTGTATGCTGAAGAGTACATGTGGGGGTAAACAGAATTGTGCACTTCTTGTCTGAGCAGAACAGCCTTATGCATCACTTAGACCCTAAACAAAGGTGCCAGACAAAGCATGCTCTTAAAATCTATGTTTTTTGGTTTTGATGGTATGCTGCTTGTCTCTACGCAGTTTGCAATTTCCACTACACTAACCACTTCGAAGCAACAAAACCATTTGTCTCTCTAAGTATCTACTACCTTGGGCTACAACTATGGCTGTCCATGAGCTATGGTTATATACAGACTTTAGCCAAGACATATGGAGGTATCTCCAAGAGAATGAGTAACAACTAGTCACATATATAATACCATACTTAATCAACCCAGTATTTAAATGTAAGACACAGCAGGCTGGTTGAAATCGGACAATGATTCATTCTGTCCTGAGCACTACAAAGAGATGTTCTGCTCACTTTCAAAGACAGTGATTATTCTAAGCACTGACAAGAATTTCAGTGAATCTGCTCCTTTTCTATATGTGACAAATGCTGGGAGTATCAGGAAGAACCAAAATCATCATGGAGCTCTGATGAGCTTAGCTTTTACATACTGACTAAGCTACTCTCTGAGTCATGAAAAAGCTGCCCCTGAAAGACTGTATTACAGTAACTATGCACAGATATCCCTGACATTTCTCTTGAGACAGAAAACAAGTCAAACACTTTGAAATGTTTAGGGATAGTTTCTAATAATCCTTGGTAGGACTGGCATTAGTGGGAACAGGTTTAACCCAAAACCACAACTGCTAATGCCTATACACTCCCTTAGCTGCAAACTGATAAAAGCTAAACCTGGGGGGGAAAAAAAAAAGCTGCTACTGAAAGCAGGAGCCGGAACAGTCACAGTGTGGATTTTGGCTTGTTTGTTTTAGTAATCTACAAAAACATCAAACCAAGCATTTCACACTTTGAGGGTAACCTACATTTGCTTCAAAAACAAGCCTTAGGCATTCAAAACCAAGCACTTTATGCATTAAATGCTTCAAAGAGCATTTCCTTTGCTTACATCCTCCTGATTTTCTCCCCACAAGTTAACTGTTGTTCTTAAACCTCCCCTACAGTCTATGATGGTCTATGGATCCCAAGCGCTTCAAGAACCACAATAACTGTACCAGATATTTCTAAAAGGTAGGATCATTTTCACTATCTAGGTAAGTAGTTAATGGAACAAAAAGCAAACCAAAACAACGTTTCCACAGGAGAATGATGTGTGTTTCAGAGATGAGTCAAATTCAAACAGAAATCTCTTCCATGACAGAAAGTATATGCTATTTTTAGAATGAACTCACACCCTCTCACCATATCTAACCTAGGACATGCCTTCCTCTTCCTTGTTTAAGTGTTGAGTAGAATCAATTGTGTACCTGAGGACTGTAATATAGCTCCTGGACTTAGTTCTCAGTTTCACCAGAAATGTTACTGTGAGGCTCATGGAAATCACTGGGTTTTCTGCAAGTTTCTTTTCCTTTTGAGAAATGAAGAAAACCAACCTTTCAGTCTCCATGACTAGAGAAATAAATGGTGAGATGTCCATTGTGTGGACCTTTAGATGAATGAATCCATGCATCTATAGCTGCAGCAGTGACCACATTCAGGTGGTGCCTGAACACCTGTGCCAATTACCCTAGGTGATCCTGCTTTGCCAGGAGGGGTTGGACTCAATAATCTCTGGACATCCCTTCCAACCTCTAAGGTTCTGTGATAGCCTGTCTGATTTCCTATGTGTGTTAGAAGACAGTATCACTGTGGACTACAGTCCCACCTGCATCTCCCTAATCAATATAGAGCTGGTGAAGAAAAATGAACCTGACAATTTGTACCTATAGCTGAAATCATGCTAGTCATCACTGCAAGGGAGCCCATAGTCCAGCATCCAGAAATGTTGTTGCTAGCTCCTAAACTTTAATGGATAGTATCCACAGAGAAAAGGAATAATGGCAGTTTCAGTATACTCTATCCTCTGGCTTTGCTAAGAACCTATGATTTTTTTTTTTATACAAGCCAAAAAGAATATTGATTTCTTTCAAGTTCACTGCACACTAAATACAATCCCCACTGTTGCTATTTGAGACTATCTTTCTGACTAAGAAAAGAATTGATGAGTCTTTCATGAAGCAGAAATGTCTAAGGCTCTTTGGTATATTTCAAACAATCTTGTCAACTTGAGGCAGACAAAAACTTTCATCGATTCATGAAGTGTATAGAAAATTCACTTTGGTGCCATCCAATCTTAGTGTACTTTCACTGTGGACTGCAAGACACTGTCAATCTAAAAACATCCATAGTGATGCAACTAACAGCACAAACTCAGTGCTCCCTCTCTCAGTTACAAACCAGGAGAGGACAAAAAAATGGCTGTCAAGCAACTGAAAATAAAAACAACCCACACATCTGCAAGAATCTACATGGACCCTGAAGAACTTCAGACAGTTCAACATGAAGTGTGAGATTGTGCACTTGGGACAGAAGAGCTCCACACATCTGGCTGAAAAGCAACTGGGAACACAGCAGTCCAGCTGGGGAGGACCTATGGTCATTCTGGATGCTAGCAAACCACATGCTGAGCTACACTAGTGTGTCGGTTTGAGGCTAATTGGAGTATTTTAATAGAGAAAATTATATTACAGGTTGTGAAAGGAAAACAATGGGAATGTCTACTTCACTCATAGGCTTGCTGAGATGTGTAAGTACTCAAAACATAGATAAGCCACTCGGGCTAGTCTTCTCTCGGGCTGTTAGCAGCTTCTGGCTTCCTTCTCTCTGCTAAGTAACCTCACTAACCACTTTTACCTCTAACCGCCCTGGCCGATCCTCCAAATTCACCTTGTGCATAAAGCAAACCTTGGGGTAAGGCGTAGGGGTGGGGAGAAGGTGGAAGGGTGGTTGGGAGCCCCTCCTGGGGTCTCTGATTTCTGGGAGGGGTGTGTTGTGTTTCTGTATTACCTTTACCTTGTATATTTTTGTAAATATTCCTGTATATTGTGTATATATCTGCTTGTATGTTGTGCTAAGCTGTAAATAGAGCTTCAGTCCTTAACTTCCAGCCGGCTGAGTTCTAGTCTGGGTCATTTTACAAGTGTCAGGGGGCAGGGAACTCCCAAATTGTCACAACTAGGAAGAATGTGGCCAGTAAAAAGAGAGAAATCACTCCCTGCTCATCACTGATAGGGCTACACTATGGCCAGCTTCTAAACCCTGTTCTAAAGAGCTGGATCACTGTGCCTCATTCTTTGTCACTAACAAATAAAACAAAGAAATAATGTTTGCACCAAGTGTGCTCGAGGGGCCCAGAGCAAGAAAAGGCAACTCATCTCTTTGCTACAGCTTCCTGGATTTGACCACAAGAGGATGACACACTCCCACAACCAAATTAGGATAAAGTTAATCATAGTATTTAAGACTGATTAATTGAAGTGACTCATTCTGCATACATGGTTTTTCTCCCCCAAAATTTAAGTGTGCTAATTCTTTAGTCATGGTCTGTTCATTGATAGTGGGTTAAACTTTGAGGTAATGCCTCAGCCAAAGAAATTTGGAATTATCTGAACAGTAATCACCAACTACAGATGACTTTTCATCAGCTTAAGATTACATTTTTACCTAAATATTTTGCCTTATAGCTAAAAAAAAGTGTCATTATGACACTACCACACTATGAATCTTTTGGAAGCTCCAAAAGCCTAATTTAGAGGGATGTGTACTTTTTTCTTTTTTTTTTTTTTTTGGAAGTGCTGGTGGAAAAATATCTGCAACAAAGAAATTTATTTAGGGGCTGAAACTATGTTACTGACATTCATTAAATATCCTGTTTTTTTCAGAGGCTTAATTATACCTTTTGGCTAGGCATGCACTGAAAAATCTTCTGGTTAGCATTAATTTGAATTCTATTGCAACATAAATTAATACAACTTAGACACATTTATCTGCCCTTTAAATAAGGAGCCCATGTGTCCAGGCAGTATATTCTTGAAAAGAAGGAAACAACATACAATTAAAACCTGAACTGTAATTACTTTGCATTTCAGGAAGTTACAAAGTATCCTGAGGCAACATTACCTCAAAGAGAATATATGGACAGTAGCTTTGCCTCAAGCAAAAACATAAAGAGTACTGAAAAGAAAACAACATGTATCAGAGGGCAAATCATATCAAATGAGTAGGCAAAAAGGTCCAAGAGAAAGAAGTAGGTTTGCACCCAGGTTGTTAGAAATCTGAATGCTTTAAGCTCTTAAGGAAACTTGCAAAGATAGTATTAAGGTCGCAGCATTTAACAGGCTAATTTTGATAGTACTCTAAATTTAACAAATTATATTACGCATGAGAATTCCCAAGTAGATTTCCTAACCCATAATGAAAAATAATAAAATTACCACTCTAAGTAGTTATAGTAGCTATGGAAAATATGTTCTTTTGATTAAAGAATAACTTTTGAAAGGCTAAACATACCAGCTGGTAAATCATACTCAAAAGATAAATCCTAAGAAAAATTAACTACCACCCTTAACAAATCCACATCATTTCAGCTCCTAGGATTTTTTTTCTTGTGAAACAGCAGACTGTTTCTTGACAATATGTAGAAAAAGCTAAGCTTAGTAGAATCTAAGATTTCTGAATAGAGTGAGGTCAGACCAAATTTCCACCTTTACAAATTTTTGCCCTACAGAACAAAACTAGGAAGGATTCTGAATCTCTGAAGATTCAGCACACTGAGATTTCCAGAATAGTTTTTTGGTAAGCAATTACTTTCCCCATTTCTTGCACTGAGTCAGAAAGACTCTTTAACAAGACTTTCTTCCAGTATCAGGTGTTAGATATGACATCTCCACAACGTACAAAGTGCAGTACTGAAGACAAAATTAACAGAGGTTACTATACAGATCAGAGGGGGAAAAAGACAGATCTAGAGAATAAAATCAGGACTCTCAAAGCACACCAAAAAACATGGGGTTTGTATACACACAGACTTTTATGGATTTACAATGTGCACATAGAGCACAGCTCTGCAAACCATGCACACCCTGATCCAATTCCACTGGAACCAGTGGCAGGTTCTTAATAGACTTCATTGGATACTAAATCATGGTTACATAAACGCTACAACAAACCTGTCAGGATTTTAAACACAAAATTCTTGCTCTTTGATGGCAACTTGGATCTCAGTGTCCTAACAAACATAAGTAGTGCATGATCTAGTTCAATCCCCTTGCCAGAGCAGGATCTCTTAGAGGTCACACAAGAACATATTTAGGCAGGTTTTAAAAGTCTCGAGAGAAGTAAACTCCACAACCCCTCTGGGCAGCCTGCTCCAGTGCTCCATCAGCCTCACCATAAAGAAGCATCTCCTCTTGTTGAGGTGGAACCTCCTGTGTTTCAGCTTGTACCCATTGTCCCTTGTCCTATCACTGGACACCACTGAAAAGAGACTGGCACCTTCACCTTCATAACCACCCCTCAGCTATTTATAGATGTTTATAAGAGTTCTCCTCCGCCTTGTCTTCTCAAGACTAAACAGACCCAGTTCTCTTAGTCATCTATAAATTAATGATTTTGAGTCACATTTGTGCCCTTTAATGGCAGCAAAAGAATGGTACTGAGTGGCAATTCCAAGTCTTGCACTTAGAAGATTCATGAACATAAGTGCAGGGATCAGAAAGAACCTGGCAGAGAGTACTAAATGAGTTCAGGGTTTGTCTGGATTTCTGGAGCTTGAGCACCACCAAGTACTGTAGATAAAAGCCAGGTGCTCAAGTTGAGCAGCAAATGGAAAGAGAACAGTTGTAGCCAAGGAAGGAATGACTGTATTTCTGTCTCCTTATTTCTCTCCTAAGCACTGCTTGCATCTACACGTTCCTGACTTCTCCAAAGTCTGAGCAGACAGTATTACTTCCAGAGAGACAGACAAGCTGAGAATTTAAAGCTTTGGGGCCCTGCTTGAACAGAGATGGAACAGTTGCCTTCTGGCAAGAATTAAAGCTGGTATGGAAAATTCACCAAAGGAATGAAAAGATGGTTTGGAAAGTGGCCAAAAGGAGATCAAAGAGACTTTAGCAGCATGAAGACACACACCAGAAGTACATGAAAGCAGACTTCAAGGCAGACCATTAGGTTTAAGTAAATATCTGTTGCCTGGGTAGAAGGCTGTGTGAACCAGGGGAAAATGTAGATTATTCTAGTGAAATATTTAGTCTCAAAATAATCATACTCTTGTATAATTTCCAGTCTTGACCATGTCACACATCCAGAAGAACAAACATATTTTAGATTCAGTTCAATGTTTGTACTATGAGAAGTGATCAGCATATCCTTCTGCTTTTTCAAGTGTTACTGGATCTGAGTATCCCCAGAGTGGAAAAAAAGGAGCTCTGGGATTCTGAATTGAATGGAAGTTTCAGGGAACTGCTGGGTTATTGCTCTTAACATTTCAAGTGTTTGGAGCTACTTGATGCATTAGTGTCTTGGACAACATGAACCTCTATGGTCATCTGTACAAATAAATTTATGAAAGAAGATTTCTGGATCAGAGGTCATCCAAGAGGGACAAGCAGGAGGGACATCAAGTGTTCAGAAATATTTGCAACATTTCAGGAAAGAAAACTGTGCTAAACTAGGTATTCCTCACAGAAAGCTGCAAATCCGGTTGCTAACAATAATATGCCAACCACAACAACTGAGTTCAGTCATTAAAAGGTAAAATAAAGGTGCTAACCTCAGTGTAACTCCATCTGTCAAGTCTCATCTGTAATAACCAGGCTGGTGTTTGCTCTGTAGAGTTCAAATTGCTAATTCCTCCATTTACACCAACTTCTTGGCTTTCAGGAACAAAAATAATTTTCTATCTAAATATACTTACATTTAACAATCAGAAATGAATCCCTGTGCAAACAATTCTCCACATTGGCAATCTTTTCTGTTAGTAATTATTTATAGTGCAGAGGCATCAAAGCCTTCTGCTTTCAGCTTTAGCATTACTTCTATTATTGCCATTTCCCAGGTACCTCCATGATAACTGTCAAACATTTTTCCAATATATTTGTAATTTGTATTTCTCCCTTTCCTTCTCCTGTGCATAGATATTACAAAAGCCTTATAAAAAGATGGATTTGAAGATGGTTTACAGTTAGCATCACCACTAAGTCTTTCCAACACTGGTTTGTATGGAGCAGTGATGGAACCCTGATGACCGATGATGGTTTTGTACCTGTGTACGCCAGCACTGCTCCCAGCAGCCTGTGCTCTCAGAAGCTGGCAGGTGTGGTGGTTCCTTCTCTCTTAGCAAAGGACATTTTTTTTAAAGCAGGCCAAGTTTGCTGACATTTTCTCTGAAAACTGGACTCTTTTAAGTTGGTCAACTAACCAGTGCCACCTTCACTCTGGTCTCTTCTCTGCTGATACTCCCCCTGTGACAGGACAGGCTCCAACAGCACAAAGCAAGAAGGGTAGGCAGCCCAGTCTAGAGCTGCCTCTGAAGAACAGGCTGTTTGCTGCTAATAACCACATCAGCAAGGGGTTCCAAACCAAAACCCAGATTTCAAATATCTTGAAATTAATTTAAAGGTATGAACAAGTCAAAGAAACATTAGTATTTCAACCTGACCAGAAAACTGGGAAAGATCAATGCAACAATGTGTTTGTACTCCGTACAAATCACATTCTGCATGTGATTTCTGTGAGACAGATGAAAGTTTCATCAACTAAAAACCTTCACTTGGGCATAGTGTAAATTCTTGCAGCTAATAAACCTTGTAGTTTTAATATATAATTGGTTTGTTTGCAATATCATTAGTGCTAGCAGATGCAGCTTAATTTTTTTTTTAATGCAGCACCTTTGTAACATTTACATAGTGCTACAAAAGGCCTTGTACATGACCCATTTTCTTGAAATGCAAGAGCAAGCACAGAAATGTTGAATCTAGCAATTGAGTACACAGCTAACACTGGAAAATAAAACTCACATCCAAGTAACCTATTCTGCAGAAAACTGCAGCTCATCACCACCACAGTGCAAAACCAGAAACACAAGGACACTGCTTTTCACACAGTGGTCATGAGGAAAATTTTGTTTCAGTCACAAACCAGTTGTCACTTCCCTGATCAGCACACACTGGCACACATAGACCAAAATAATTTATGAATCATATGGGACCTGAAAGACATACAGTGCCCTACATACAAGCTCTTACTGTCCCATCTCCCAATGCTGAAACTTTTATGTAGTCACCAAAACTTTAGATTCACATTTCAAGCACAGCAACTGGAAGGAATACAGACAGCTGAAAACAAGTACTAGCAGCTACCTACGAGGCACACAAAAGCACACATTCACACAACATGCACAAAATCTAATTCAAATTGCACCCATTCAAAAGCACCATCAGCCATGTGGCCATTACTTGACTCTTAGCATCAGATGTTTCAGGAGTTTTGGTTAAGACAGAGTAATTCACAGCTATCTTTGTCAAAGGGACTGCAGATGTGAATTCTGCTTTGAGCTTCACTGCTGACTACAGAGAATACACTTGACCTACATCTTCCATTCAAAAGAAGACTAGACAACACACACCTGACTTCATCTTGGACTGTTTATTCCCATATCAAGAATCTGCATGCACAAATTAATGATAGCAAATCAAGCAGAGTGTCAAAATTAACATGTAGCATGGCAAGTCCTGTGTGCAGTCAATTTTGCCCTGTGCTTACCAGTCCACTGTGCCTATTCACTGAAATTTACTGATTATTTTTTACTACTGCCTTTACAAGTTTAGTTTTTCTTTTTATCATATCACAATACAGAAATAAAGATATTCTAACAGAAATTATGCATGAAATAATGACAGACAAGGCCTTATTTACAACTACACATTTGAAAACCTTGGAAAGATTTACTCATGACCTTGTGCAAAGTTGATCATAAAGTGAAATCTCTCAAAGTTAACAGAGAATGAGGCTACATTGACTGGATGAAAGTTTGGAAATAAATTATTAAAAACTGGTCACCAAGCCCACTGTCTTGAGAACTATTTTTGTTCCATTTCAAAACATTCATTTAACATCTTACATTAAGGAGAAATAACATGGGTCCATTAAAAACAGAAAGAGGGAAATAGGCACTCATTAATTTTTAATTGAGCTCTGATTTTTTTTTTTTTTTTTTTTTT